>JARHVA010000490.1:2725000-2827500 GCA_037957365.1 Torreya grandis
GAGGAACCAAATTATACTAGTCTAAGTCTAGTCCAACTAACAACATGGGAAATGTTCTAATAAGAAGAATGTTGTCATGAGATATAAGATAACAAGCATGTCTAAATGCTTGAAGGTGATGCTAAAGATCCTCCTTATTTTGAAACTTGGTAAATTTTGGAAGCTCCCACTATGAAGGGTATGGTCTAATGGGGACAGTTGGATTGATAAGTTCATTACAGGTTTGCTCATAAGTGAGCATATTTTTTTGTCCAGAGATAGAATCTTCCAAATTGGACATCTTATTCATTAGGATACTCATAAGGTCTGGTTGGGTATTTTACTAAGGAATACCTCCCAAGACCTTCTATTAAAAATGTTGGTAGGTAGGAAGTGGAGTGGAAAAGGGTTGTGATAAAGGGTAACCAATTGGGGTGTCCATACTTAGTTGGGATGTCACCACATACTATGGGGCTTGCAAGGTTATATAGGTGGACCCAAAGGCTTATGAGGGATATATGTATTAGGTGGTCAATGGGATATATTATTGAGGATGTTGACTTATGAGGAATTGTTGTAAATGCTAAGTTTGGGGATTTAAAATTACACTAGTCTGAATAGGTAATATATTTACTGGGATTGAGATAAATACATTCTAAGGAGCTGTGGTAGGAGGTGGAGTATATGTAGGTTGAGGTACGGTGATATTATGAGCTTGGGTACTAGTTGGGGATGGACCACTAGATATTACCAGAGGTGGGATATTTAAAGTTTGTGTGGTGTTAGTGTTATAACTTATCAGGGGAGGGTTGTTTTTGGAGGAAAACATAGCTATGGTAAACCCTTCAACTTCCTCTAGAGGCATGCCAAAGGCATTCCCAAAAAACTATTTATAGGGTGAAAGTGGAATACAAAATATCTTAGGTACTTAGGTAATGATTAAGTGTGATGGGATTACTATCCAATATGGTGGTGATTTTAGGATTGACTTGAGTATAATACTAGGTAATACCTTCTCCTATGGACTCATGGGAAGTAGTAGGTCTAGGATAATTATCCATTAATGAGGATTAAGATGGGGGTTGAATTTGATTTAGTGATAGCTATCACATCAAAACCATGTAGCAATGATGGAAAGTTAAGAAATGAAAACAAAAAGAACATAATAGTATTTTTGATTATCTTTTATTTATTGGAAAATAAAGGCACACAAACTATAAGATGTACCTAAATAGATTTTACTTTTTAAGGATTAACTTAAAAGTGTGATAAGAAAAATAAGGTTATCTAAGGTCCTAAGAAATAGTAATCTAGAGATGGTTTTATGTTTGTTTAGGATCAAAATATCTTTATAATAGAATCAATATATGGATTGTTATTAGGGCCTACCCCCCTTAATTCACACACTATAACATAAGGTTTTTGGGTCCTTAACTAGTATATATCAAATAAACAAGGTTCATACTTAGCGTACTAAGTTGGTTCTCCTCTTGGTGGTGAATCCAAGTAGGATAGTTTGGATGAAATTTACTACTAGGTGATGAAATCCTAGTCAGTTCCCTTATGTTAGTGTTTGATGAGTTTGTTATGTAAGTGGTTTGGTATGTGTGTGAGATAAGTGATTGCTATAATAAATTAACTACCTAAATTATTCTATATGAATTTCCTAAGCAAGCAAGAAATGGATGCAATTCTTTTTAACCTTTTTTAAAAGGAAATTAAAAATAATTTTGTATTTTTATTTTGAATGAAGATAATAATAAAGATAAAAGGAAAAGAATGGATAAATTCATAATGAATTATAACAATAAAAAGCATACCTTAGGGGTCCCATCGAGCATGCTAGAATGTTATAGTAGTTTTTTTGTTTTTCCTTTTAATTTAATTAACTTTCTAAAAAATAAATTAAATATAGGGTTTATGAAGAATACCTAGAGATATGAAGATGGTTGCACATTGCTTGAATATATCCATTGAGGGAACTTTTTTTTGGCTTATAATAATAACTTACAAATAAATAACTTAGACAAAGATAGATTAATAGATATATGGGTGATCTACCTAGTTAGGAACTAGTCCCAAGAAGTTATGAACTTCCTCAAATGGATGTTAGCTCACTATTTTCATAATTAAGTGGATAAATAACACTTAAAATTAAAAAATATAAAGATGCAATAACAATAATTATTATGATTTAATATTCATTTAATCTATCAATGTAATCAAAGTATTCATCCCAATAAGCCATAGTAACATTCACATCCTCTTGTATAATATCAAGTTGGTCAGAAGTGGATTCGATTGAGAGAGAGTAACTAATGGCACAAAGTGATAACTCAAAGGCTATGCCACTCTAGTTTCCATAAATAGGTTGATATATAATTGGTAGATCATTAATATTAATGACATCATGCACAATGTCAGGCAGAGTCATCCACATAACAAGGCCATGTTTAAAAAGATAGGAAATAATAATGATTGAAGATAGGATTCTAATATTAAAAGGATCTAGTTTTAAAAACCAATTATAGTGGATTGATTTTTATCTTGTAAGATCAGTGCTGATTTTGTATGATCGATACTGATTCAGATGAATTGACATTGATTCTATCTAAAACTACACTTAATCAAAAATAAAGAATCAGAGGGTGACAAAGGATACTGATAATGGAAATAGGGATTTATGATATTATATATGAGTGGGATAAGCAAGAAAACATAGAGATATAAGTAATATATTAATTAAATACAATTATACTTACCTTAAACTAAGTTACATGTATAATAGATTTCTTCGCATAGATGCAAATGATCTTTTTAGCTTATGATGGTGGATGGGGATTATATGTGGTATAATTTTGGTAGAGTGGCGTTAAGTTCTCCTTAATTAACTAAAATATAAGAATCATTTTGAGGTTTATAACTCATGGTAATTTATCCAAAGGGTTAGTTAAGTATAAATGGATTGATGTTGATCAAGAGAACCGACATCGATCGAGGGAGAATTAGCAATGTTTCACCCATTTTGGAACCAAATGGTTTTATCTATGTTGGTTCTTTCCAACTATGGGAAATTTTAGGTTTATTAGTGTGAGGTTGTTGGGGAAAAGGTTATACATGGGTAAGGTGGTTAAAATTTTAGGATTCCCTAGGTTGTAAATATATTTAGGTGTTTAAGGAGGTGAAAAGGTAATTTGTAAAAATAAATTACTAGGTGGATAACAATAAATAATTTAAACATTGGGATAGGGATATTTAGGATATTAAAATAATAAAAATGGCTATGTGGTCACTTATCACACAATAAAAACTTGAATTGGAATTAAAAAAGATTGCAATCCTTGAGAAAAAGTAAGACAATTGATAATGCCTTAAACACACACAATAAAGTATAAAAAAACACACAACAAATTAACTAGACCAAACAAGACATACACTATTATAAAGAGTACTTAGGGAATATAAAATAAAAGAAATTAATATATAAAACTAAACTTAAAGATCTAATCCACCTGGATCAAAATGGAAAATTATGAGATCCTATCTATGTGGTGGATAAAAATGATGAGAAGCAAGATACTTTTAGAACATTAATCTTTCCTTATTAACTTTTCTTTTGACTTTCAATGTTTTTATCTTGTCTTCAAGTGGATCAACTAAAATAAACATGTCTCCTATGAATACAAGATATTCTTGTAATTTAGATTTTACCTCATATTTTTATTCATCAATGAGAGATACCTCTAATATGACCACACTCTGATTCACAAGAGTAACAACAACCTTAGTTCTAGTGATTCATTTAAACTCTTCTCTTAGTACACTATGACATCTAAAGGGATGCAATCTTGTTTTTCATTGATGCAAGTTGTTCAAGCTCTTGAAGGAGATATAAAAGCTATTCTCTATCTTTATCATTCTCTTCTTGAAGTGTAATTTTATCAACTTCATATTGAGTATGTTTTTAAACCTTCAAAACCAATTTATCAATGTATTCATATGGAGATGTAGGTTCACCATCCAATCTTGAACATAAATTTTCTAAATCTTCCAAAAATGAATTTTGTTCACATTCATTTAAGAGAAAAACCACTTCATTCCTAACTTCAAGCTATCTATTAGTGACTTTATACCTATCCTGGTCTTCAAATTCCTCACCAAGGGCAACAAACTATTATTCTTCTTTATAAACCATCAGAACTTCAATTAGGCTCTTATATTGTTCATTTTCTACTATAACTAGATCATGAATATCTTATTTAATGGTGATTTTTAGTGGTTTAAATATAACTAACTCATCAAGTCATTCTTTATAACAAGATATGGGATCATCACCTATAATGAAAATAGGATGTCTAAAACAAAATTTTACCTTCTTTAAAACCTATTAAGAGACATTTAATTTTACTATTTCAATAGTTACTTTAATAACTTCATCATGGCCTTCTTTAGGCTCATTTACATGACTTGAGATGGTAAAAACTTCATCACATGTTGCAAGGACACTTTAGACTTATTCACTCATGCTTTCACCATGTTCACTAGGGAAAATAACTGCCCCAACCTCTTCTTCATGCTCATGAGAATCAATTACATTAATTGAAATATTATCTTCTCATTTAGAAAACATCATAAATTTAATTAGGATATTATCTTGTGTCCTCACTCTATCATCCAATATTAGCATGCCAAGATATTCAATCTCTTTAAAGAAAACATGATACAACTATTTCCAAGCATCATCAAGGTCATTTTAAGTATTTGTAGTTTCAATAATGAGTTAATTTTAGGACTTCCATCTAGTGGAACTACTATTTTGGACTCATTTATACCTTAATTTTAGTTATGATTTTCCTCTTCTTCCATGAATCATGGGAGTTCATCAACTGAACACAAGCTTAGTTCAAAATGTATTCCTTGTCCCAAACCTAATTATTATTTTCCCTCTTGAAAAATATTGCCAATGGTGATCTCTTTATCATACTCACTTGAAACACTCTCTTTCTCAACTACAAGCCCTACATTTTCCTTCCATATAATTGGTTATCTCTCAAAATAGGAGATGGTGGGAGGGAAAGAGAGCTCATTAGTTTTTTTTAAGCTTAAGAGGGTGTATTTCCAACTTGGGATCTTGAAGGACTTATTTGAGATCTCTTAGGGAAGGGGAATATAATTTTATGATAAGAATTATTCATTCTTCTCCTTCTAGGAAGAAAAAATAAACCCCTCACATTCTAATATACCTTGGTCTTTATGAATATATCCAAATTAAGGGGTGGGTGAAGTACTTTAGAGACTTAGACACTCTCTTTTTTTAACTCTACTACCTTTTCCTTTCTCTAATTTTGGATGGGAATGGGAACAAGTTATTTATCAAGGGTTGGCATGATGTAATTAAGGGCCATATTCCAAGAAGGCCTCCATGATTGAATGGTTTGAGGTGCTTGAGGAAGAGTGGGTGGCTTCATAGACATAAGTTTTTATTGGTGGTATGTTGTAACTTGGACTAGGTTGGGAACAAAATATGATTGATTTGGGGTAGGAGAGGGAACATAAGGCAAATTATATTGGATATGATACTTATCCCAAATAATTAACCTATTTTTTATAAATTGAACTAAACCTATTATCCTCAACATGTTATTACTTGGTATTCATTGATCCTCCTTCCCAATAATTACCTACTTAATCTTAACAAAGTATAATAAGTACCTCATACTCTAGATAGATGGGTAGAGAAAATTAGACAAATAAACTATTCTCTATCAAAATGTCTCCATAGCCTTGCATAGTCTAATAAGAGATGTTCAAGTCTTGATAAGGAGTGAGTAAGAACATGATTATACTAACTAGGGGTAGCATAGTTTTTACAAGGCTAATTATAGGGATAAGTAGGATACCAAAGAGTCTGATTTTGGGTATATGGGGGTCAAAAATCAAAAGAAAACTGATATGTTACTAGTTGAGGGCTATTTGGGTAAAGCCATGAACATTGTTAGCTTAATATGAAGGATATGAAGGTATACAAGATGCATTTTTATTAGATAAATATTGAGAATATATATCAATTGGTATCTTATAATAATTTGGGATACTTAAGCCAACATTGGTTCACTTGGATTCACCATTAATTCCTGATGTCATGCCTCTAAAGGCTAATGTATTAAAGGACAACACCAAAAATCCCTCAATAGGTGAAAATATATCCCATCAAGTGTGACATAATTATTATCAATCTAAATTACACCCTTTAAAATGTTATTCAAACCTTTAGGATTTATATGGCACATGGATACACCTCTAGGTTGTGGATGGCCTAATAGTTGAGGTAAATCTCTAAGTTAGGGAGAGCTCCCTTATTATATCACCTAAAAACACTACTAAACCTATTACTTATAAGGGAAAGGGGAAGATGTAATTGAAAATAAATAAATGAGAGGTGATGTACCAAATTTCATGACCATTACCACTCATTTTTAGGTGCATAATGAACTATATAACTAGCTTGAAAGCACACTACTCCTAATTTTGAATATCTAGTTTTCATATCCATAAAGGATGTTGATGATGATTTTGATACTAATTATAATAATAAAATACAAATCAAAATTAATGATTATTTATGTGATTTTAAGTTCACACTATTTAATCTAAGTGAATATAGAGATGATTCTAAGATAATCATATTAGTGCATACAAATATTGGAAAAACAATCATTTAATATGTAGATAAAGGAAAGAATATTTGTTGCAACATAAATACTACACAATATAATTCTACCAGGTGTCCTATTGACTAACATTTTTTTCAAATCCAACATTTATAGAATAAAATAGGCTTAATACATTAATCAAAGATATACATGTAACAATATGTCACCATTAAAAAAATCAAAAAATAATGTGGATTTTATGGATTTTGAGCTAGTTAGTAGGATATAAGATAATATTCCACAATATAGACCACATATGATGTTACATATGTTACTTGATAGAGAATTAGTTACTTTACCAATAATATGCCATATATCTACTAGCAGGTTATCAAATAAATAGGGAAATACCCTTTATCATTTTCAAAAAATAACATGGTGTGTTATAGATACATGTTCAAAATTACAATAAAAACTTCTCAAATATAAAGATAAAGAAACTATTAATATTATACAACACATACCACAACCTCCTAAGGATAAAAAATAGGGTCACACACATGGAAACTACAAACATTCCAAAACTAATCCTCTAACTATTCATGTTTCCATTGTGAATGAATATAAACATGTGGTAATAGATGATGACACATCAACAAATATATCTATAATTAAATTCCTTCACCACATAGGGAATGATCAAGAAAAATTAAAAAAAAACAATATATTGTCAAGATACAATATCACACATTATATTACCAATTTCTTGTGGTGGAAACACTACTTATTGTTATATACATATGGAATCAGATAAGTGGCACATTGGGGAATTTTTTTTCACTAAATGGGATCTACAATTGATAAGTTACTAGAATTTCTTAATTTTAAATTTGAGGATAATACAATTCATATTCTTCATGACAGTATCCATGAAAAACATATAATTTATAATGAAAAATAGGGATCCAATTTATTTTATCCAAAAAATACACATGAGGTCTCTTACATAGTATAACAACAAGCCATATAAATGCACATGATTTAGAATAATGCCAAAGATAAGGCTACAATCATTTAGCATGAATTATATGATGATCTATGGGAAATTAATAAGATTCAATATATATAACTATATGATCTTTCACTAGATCCACCTTTTGATTATCCACATATATTGGATATGTTGTTTGATTTTTAGATTTCCATTTTATTCGTACATGAAAAAATTCAAAAAAAGTAGTAAAATATTCCTAAAAATTCAAAAATAAAAACCTATGCATACTTATGTTTAGTTCATTTACATCATATAATTTGTTTACAATTATTCAGTACTTATTTATATATAGTTTCATGTCATATATTATTCACAAGTGTGAATTAGTGAATGAAAATCATGCATGTTGCCATTTACAGTATGAATTATAAATTATTTCACTATCTTAGACTTAGAAACTAAAAATATAAAAAACACCCTATTAAAATAGGAGCACCATGTGTTTTTATCCTATTCCACCAACCCTATTTAAGTGATAAAAACCAATCATTTATGAAATATAAATAAGACATAGGGATCTTACAACTTATATAAACATCAACAAGCTCACAAGGGGCATATTACACACATTTTTTCCCTTCTTTGGATATCTCAAATTATTCACACTTCAGTTATTTACATTACTTAACATCTATTAATTTTTTTCTTACCTCTACATTAATTACACACTGGTTATTATTGGCCAAATTTGGCTTACATATAAATTTTTTGCCTAAATGGATGAGTTGAAAAAAGTTTTGGATGGAATGATTGGGCCAAACGTCACATGTAGCTTGAAAAGCACTTTAAGTAAACTTAAAGTGTAGTTTTTCAAAATTTGAGGAAGCAAGTTATCATGGTGATAAATGCAATTAGGATCATGGAATAAGTTTAAACAAGCCTCAGAGATTCATCAAATCTTGGAAAGATCAAACAATAGTTCTTGCTCAAGTTTAGAAGAACCAAACTATCACATCACATCATGTAGAAGTGAATAGATCAATCTAGTTTCACATTTAATAGATGCACTTTAAAATTAAACTAGGGTCAAAGATTTACATGCTCAATAATGTTTTTCATGCCTTGACCATCCTTTACAATTTTCATATCTTGATGAATTTTCTATCTCAAGATATAAAACTTCAAAGTTAGACCTATAGATTCAAATGTGCATGAGGAATCTAATTTTAAGCTATGACAAGTAACCATTTGGCTTAAAATGTTTCCAAGTTAAACATGAAGATGATAGATGTCAAGATATTAGGAGCTCGGGTTGAAGATCTATGATGCATGATAATGGACAAAACTAGTAGGAACTAAAGATATAATGGCATGCATTTGATCGTGCATCCAATATCTAATGTTGCAAGCTAGGTCAACAATTCAAATTATCCTATGATCAAGTGAGGGACTAATAAGTGGCATGATATTTGTGAACAAGTAGATCAAAATTGCATGTTTGATCAAGTAGAAGGATATTGATGACATGCATTCAATCATACCAAGAAAATTAATGGTGTACATAAGGTCAAAATTCAAAAATATTAAATTGAATGTGAGTTTTCCATGTGGCATAATCATGTTAAATCATGGAGATAATAGTAGGATCCTATAGATGAATGAAGAGCTGATAGGTGGTACATTTTAAGGAGCCTAAATCAAAATTAGTGGATAAAATTTAAAGTTGAAAGTTAAGGGACTTTAGAGGTCGAACATGTGACCTAGGTTAAACTAGAGAAGTATTTTAAAGGGCATATATTGCCATTAGAGATTAGTAGAGCACTACTAAGCATGATACATAGTCATATAATCATGACAATTAATAATAAATATCTGATGCCATTTAAGCTTAGTATGAACCTCTAGTTGAAGATTTGGAACATGTAGGTTCCATCTTCTGGGGTTGTATTATTCCCTCACTATGTTTGCTTTTTATTTAAATAATATTTATGCATATAGTGATTTCTCAGTTCCTTCAAGGTTCAAAGGCATAATGGGTCTATTTATACCTAATGGAGATCAAGAATGAGGCTATGTATCCTATAGGATTTTTATTGATATATAGTAACTATATGAAAAATAATAAATTGGATTGGTTTTCAATCTATAATATAGGCATATGATTAGGTTTAAAGTAGGGGCAGATAGAAATGGTTATGAAGGAGTGTCTCATCTTCCAAATAGTTACCTTATAGAAAAAGTGGGTACTTAATATCATTCAAATAAAACATGGCATGGCTCTATCCATATTCAAGGTATGAGGAATTTATCTTTATGATGAAGGTCGAGTGGAAGGTGGCATGGGAGATAAAAAAAAAAGAGATCTAGTGGTTACATAAGTAGTTTGAGTATTCAATTCTTAAATATATTTTTTCTAATAGAATTATTCATGACTCATCATAAAAAATAGATTATATCCTAGTAGATCTCTCAACCAATGAGAAAGTTTGAAGATTATTTGATCCAAATGCAGGCTAACTAGTTGATGAGGGCTAGTCCTGATTAGATTGAAATGTGTTAGAAATTTCAAAAAAGGTGGAAATATCTCATTGATTGATTTTTGTATGAATGATCTGCCTATTCTCTCTTCCCCTTTTCTATATATCACCCATTCTTTCTCATTTTTAAGGATGCTCAATTTTTGGAGTATCAGAGGACTCTTTGGGATATTTTTAAGATATGCTCATTTGATAAGGCTAAACCCTATAAAAATTTGTAAGAACTAATTTTTGAGGTAATAAATACTTTATTTACCTATATCTTTCCATTTAATTAGTGTTTAATAAGCTTGTGTATGATGGCCTTGTGAGGGAGATTCTTCCATATCCATTATCCTTCTTGCTTACCTCTTTTAAGGTGTTTTCAAGTTAGTTATAGGTCTAGATTACTGTTCCTTCTATTATGTATGTAAGATCTTAGTGATTATTATAAATACTCTTTGTTTACATTTATTTATTCCTAAACTTAGTCCATGAAACACTTATGTAATTAGCTAGATTATGAGATTGTGTGAGCTAGTATTGTGTAATACAGATCTGGTGTGGATTTAAGCATATGAGATCCTCCTTTAAGTTTGGTGCATCACTTTATTAAATTTGTTAGGATCCAATTCCCCATTAAAACCATTTTCCTAGTGTAAACATTAGTATATTTGAACCATCAAGAGGAAGCTAGCCTTATCTAGAGGTCCAATCCCACCATAGGTGACCCATAACCTAGGGTTATTCCCATAATGTAGCTCAATTAGATAGAGCTTGAATAACCCTCTCCAAGGGAATAAATTGATGATATAATATTTAATGGAATTCTTGATGGGAATTTACTACATTTTTCATCTCACTAAAAAAAAATTAGTGTTACCTTTCAATATAATCAACCTTTGGAGGCATATTTGTAAACACTAATGGTGACTCCATTATGAACATCAGTTGGTATAATAAACCTAGGTAACTAATCACCATAATTTGGTATGTATCATCCACTATTTGATAAAAATGTATGTTCTTTCATTCTTTATCCTTCATATCAAGTTATCAATGTTCATGGCTTCACCCCAAGTGGCCCTTAATATTCAATGTATCATTTCCTTCTCATAAGTAGAGAGCACTAAATTCTTACCAGAAAGGGATTTTTTGATAAATGTAATGGGCTATCCTTCTTGGAGGAGAAAAACACCAAATCCATTACCACAAGCATTACTCTTGATAGTGAAGGTCTTAGTAAAATATAACATAGCTATAATAGGTGTAGTACACATAGCTTGTTTCAATTTTTTAAATGTACACCCAGTATCTTGTGTCCAAGTAAAATCATCCTTTTTCAACATATCTATCAATAGAGCTACAATCTTCCCTTAATACTTGAAAAAATTACAATAGTATCCAATCAACCCTAAAAAACCATGGAGTTCTTAAGTGTCTGAGGATATGGACAATTTGTCATGGTAGCTATTTTTTCAAGATCCACCTGAATCCCTTAGGATAACACAATATGCCAAAGATATTCCACTTTTTCCTAGCCAAAAGTACATTTGGACTATTTTTCATAAATATGATAGTCAGATAAAAGTTGCAGTATGGGCTCTAGATGTTATAGATGCTTAGACCATGTTTTACTATAATGAGGATATCATCGAAGAAGACTAGAATGAATTTCCATAGGTAGGGCCAAAATATTTTATTAATAAATGCCTAGAATGTTAAAGGAGCATTAGTGAGGCCAAAGTTCATGACAAAAAAAATCATAATTTCCATCATGCATGTGTAATTCTATCTTAGGGATATCATCTCATGAAGCCAGATCTAGTGATATCCAGAGTAGAGATCTAACTTGGAGAAAAAATGTGCACCATGAATTTCATCAAGAAGCTCATCAATAACAAGTATTGGGAACTTATCCTTGATTTTGAGGTGATTAAGTGCATATAAATCAATGTAGAGGTTCCATGACCCATATTTTTTCTAAACAAGGAGAACTAAGGAAGAATATAGACTAGTATTGGGGTGAATAATGCCTTACTTCAATAAGTCTCAAATGAGCATCTCAATCTTGGTATTTTATTGAAATGGGTAGTGATAAGGCCTGGTGTTAGGAGGAACACTTCTAAGAAGGAGTTGAATGTGGTGGTCCTTAAGATTTGAAGGTGGAAATCCCATTGATTCAATAAAGACATGTGCATACCCTTGTAGAATGGTTTGTAGATCAGAAGGAGTAGTGGAAACTGTTGATGGTTACATTTGAATGCAATGCAATTAGATAATGGCATTGTGGACACTATTCTTAAGAATATTTTCCATGAAATGTGAACTTATGATGCTAAGAGATCCTAGTTGTAATCCTTTCAATGTGTGTTTTTCCCATTGTCTAAAAACTACATCAAAAGTTTAGCAAAATCTCATAAGATGGGTCCAATTATGCATAACAACTAGGTTCTTAAAACAACATCACATCCACCTAAGGGTAAGAAAAACATGGTGGAGTGAAATTTATAATCTTCAATAGAGATATGCACATTATGACACTTCCCTTTGTAAGGTAATTTTACTCCATTGGTAATCATGAATACAAATTTGGAGCAAAGATGGATAAAACAATCGGCCTATTTGGAGATTTGAGGGTCAATGAAGTTATGAGTACTACCCAAATCAATGAGTACTGTGAGAGGGATATTCTTGAAGTAACCCTTGACCCACATGGTTTGTGGGGTAATGATTCTTGATAAGGCATGGAGAGAGATGTTTGTGTGGTATTCTTGAGAAGTAGGTTCTACAATCAGTTGAGCTTCTTTTGGATCATCTATTATATCCTAAACATCTTCCCAATCTTCATTTGTGGGTAGAGAGTCCACATCCAATAGGTAGATATTTTGCTTTACACATTGATGTCCTTGAGTGAATTTATAATCAAAGTTATAACATAGTCATTTTTCTCTATTGGCTTTCATCTCTGCTTTAGTCAAATTCTTGATAGGATTGGTTCTGGAGGCTAACATTATTTGAGATCATTATGGAGCCATATTTTTGAAGGGAGAAAAATTGGATTTGAATCACTATTGAGTTACGATCTTGTCCTCTACCAACTTATCCAACCCAAAGGCTTTCATCATCATGTTGGGCCAAAACATTTTGACCTTAGATCAAATTACATTTTTTAGTCCACTAAAAAAAAAACTCTTGAAGAATTCATTAAATAATCCCTCTATGTGATTGGCCAATTTTTAAAATTCTATTTGATATTCTCTCACAGTTCATATTTGGTGAAGTTTAGTGAGTGCTCTAGTGAAGTCATAAAAAGCAATAGGGACAAACCATTACAAAATTAGGGTGCAAAAATCAATCAATATGGGTTCATCATGAGTTTTGGTATACCAATGCTACCATTGAAGGGATTCTAATTCCAAGTGAAAGGATGCAAGTGGGACCTTGTCAGTATCAAAAGTATTATGCAGACTAAAATATTATTCTACCTGATAGATCCATTTAGTCAATTTTCACAATTGAATTGAGGACAATTAAGCTTTGTTCCATGATAATTACTGGAAGAAGAAAATGCAGTGTCTGAAGAAGTCTCTAGAGGACATTTGTTGTTCATGGTGGTCTATTAAAGACTGAGGCCAAGAATTTTTTCATCAAGATCTTTAATGTGGGTCTTGAGGGTGGTAATTGCATCCTCCATGTTTTTTCTCCTATTTAGGTTACTACCATGACCTAATAGTATATTTTGTTTTGTAATGGATAGGAAAACTAGAGTTAAGACATGTTCATTAAGGAAAGTTTTCAATTTGGGTAAAAATAGAAGGGGTAAAGGGGCTTTTAATAATTTTTTTGCGTAGTGTCAGTATGATTGATGAAGGTGAGGGAAATTTTAGGAGTGAAAATGGAAAAACTATAAAATTGGTCAAAGAGGGACAAAGGAGTAGAATGAGATGATGAACACGGTGGAAATTTTTTGATGCAAATAGATGAAAATAGAAGTTATGGCAAAACCAAAAAAGGTAAAATTGAGATTTATGAGAATTATGAGTGGAATTAAGATATGGGACCTCAAGGAAGAAAATGTAGGGAATGGAATTTCAAGTGTCTAAGTAAAGTTTGAGGATCAATAGGGCTATAGATGGAGAGATATTGCAAAAAAACAAAAAAAATACTTTTTTTTATTTCTATTTTCTATCTGGTGGTAAGTCATCTATGAGTATACTAATACTCTATAGATGGTTTGTGGATTTTGGATTCTATCAAATATTTGCCTACAAGTCCTCTAATAGTCTGTGGATACTTTTTTGATTGATTTTTTAAGTCTACTAAAAATATTTTAAAACTGATAGAAATGGACCTCAAGTTTTAATGGTCTCCTAAGGGTTTTAAAAATATCACTCTGGATACCAATGCCATCTAAGAAAGTACTACTCTCTATAAATTTTCTAGCCATGGATTTATCTCTCAGTAACAACTCTTGGTTTTCCTTACAGATGGGAACTACTCAATTAGGAAGGGGCCATTGCCATTTTCACTGGTAGGTCCTCTTAATGGCTAGTTACTTTGGGGTTATTATGGTATTCCTCACAATGAGTTTTAGTGATTTCATGTAAGAATTTCCCATATTTATGTGGTTAGGTTTTTAACCTAATCCAAAATAGATTATTGTATTAAAAAAATACTTTAATAAATTATGAAATAGAATAGAGTTATTTTTGAAAATTATTTAAAGTAATTATGCAAAAGAATAGAGTGAAGAATTTATATATAAAAAAAATTGTGGCGAGAAAGCACTCTAATACCAGATGAGAGGATCTTCCTACAACAACTAATAAAAATGCATTAAATAATAGATTTATGAAATTAGCTAAAGCACTAAAATGATCATATTGATTACAGACCACTTCAAGGGGGTAATCTCCTTTGAGCAAGATCAATATAATAAATTTATGGATTCCTTCATTAGCCTCAACACTTACTTATGTATGAATTCTAATCTAAATAGCTTCTACTTCTCATGAATGTGGGATAAAACAAAATGCTCACAGGATGACTTACAAAGCATATGCATCCATAACAACTACTAAACTAAAAAATTAAAGAGAATATATATCATGGGTTCATAATATTATCCCACCTTGTTAAAGCTCATCTCTATCAATATTTAGGCCAATCATTAAGGGGCATTCAACTAAAGAACATGAAACCATCCCATCTTAGATCTTCTCCTAAGCCAATGACCCTAACTATGTCATACCCTCTCTTTTAAAACCACACTCTCCCACACCCATTTAGGAAAATGAGAAGGTGGCCAAGCCTTATGCTTTTCCCTCATGAAAATTTATCAAGGAAGCCATAAATAAGAGATAAGAAGTGATAATTGAGGCAGTCCAAGAAGTAGTCTTAGAGGAGTTAATTGTGCCAAAAGTAAATCAAGAAACCATAGCTCAACTCAATGAGCTTGGTGTATAGAAGATTTAAAACTCTCTCTCCTTTCCTCAAGAGACACTAAAGATAGCCTTCAAGGTTATTAGTTGGAAGGACACCCTCTTAAGATATAAGCAAGGTGAACTTTTTGACCCTCTCACCATCTCCCTCTTGGATAAAGAGCCTATTTTACAAATAATAGAGGATATTATAAGAATAGGTGAGCCTAAAGAGGAAAACACAAGGGTCTATGATAAGAAGATTATGATAGGTATCCCACTCCATTTAGAGGAGGATAAATTAGGTTTGGAATGGCTATTGTGGCATGGCTTTGACACTGATGAATTAGAGCTTGAAGGTAGTATCGATGCCTTCATATTTGAAGAAATGTGTATTTAGGATGAAACTAAGAGAAAATGGGATCTTAATTTGTTTTAAGAGCTCCTTTTGGTGTGGGTAAGGATGAAGATGAGAAAGAAATAGAGAAAAATAAGGATCAGGATGAAGTATGGTAAGAACTATACCATGACTTCATGGACTAGGTAGAGTTTTTAAACTAACCTATTCCTCCTCTAGAACATGAAGATGAACTTGAAAATTAGGAAAATAAAGGCTGACCAATATCAACATGAATTATCCATTGAAGGAAGTATTGATGTATTCAAGAATGAAGGAGAATGGTCAGATCTAGAGCCATAAGAACATGACATTTCAAACCTTGGATGGGTTGATGAGCTACCATATGGCTCCTTTTAAGTCAAACAAATCAAGGATGGTGTTGAATTTGGGATTGTCTTAGATTACCAAGAGGAAGATGCCTTTTGGGATGACTTAGAGATTTTTTACCTAAGCCTAGCTAGTCAAACTTCATGTTCAAAGGAGCCATCACATGTTGTGCTTAATTTAGAATAGAAAATTGAGCCATTAAATGAAGAGGTTTTAGGTGCTCCTATAGTCTATTTTGGAGTAATATTGAAAAAATGGACCAATATATCTACATTGGAGACATGTTTACCCATTTCATCCTCTTGAGATCACACCAAAAGAGTTAGTGATCAGGCATCTTAGCTCACCTATCATGAGATCTCAAAATCAAGGTGTTTCCCATCCTAGTTTAACACAAGTGAGTGATGCTAGATATTTTCCATTTGATCTAAGAGGCAGATACTTGTAATTTAAATTCCTATACATATTAAAATATTTTTCCTATTTTCCTCTTAGTTCCTTGTACACATTCTTTTGTTGTTGCGTGTTTCCTTTTCCAAAGTGCCTTGGGCACTTTGTTTGTTTGGTTTCTTGTTGAGTATTGTTTCAAGAAAAATTATCTAAAGGGGTAGCCTTGCATCCTTTCATATCATGTAAGAGAAAAGACTTGTGACTCCATACCTAATAGATCAAAAAAGGCAAATGATTTGGGTTCTTAAGCATAGTAGGCATGCTTCCCTATGAGTCATCAAAGATGACCAATTTTGGCCTACATACAAAGCTTTTACCTAAAGGGATGAGCTAAATAGAGTTTTAAATGGAATGAGTGGTCTAAAGATTACATGTAGATTGTAAAGCTTTTGAAACATTTTAAGTAAAATTAAAGTGTATTTTGTCAAAATTTGAGGAAGCAAGTTTTCATGGTGATTAATGTAATCAGTATCATGAAATGAGTTCACACAGGCCTTAGAGACTCATCAGACCTTTGAAATATCAAACAATAGTTCTTGCTCAAGTCTAGAAGAACCAAACCATCACATCACATCATATAGAAGTGAACAGATTAGTCTAGTTTCACATTTGATCTATGCACTTGAAAAGTCAACAAGGGTTAAAGAGATGTATGCTTATGATGTTTTTCATGCTCTGACCATCCTCTATGGTTTTCATATCTTGAATACTTTTCTATCTCAAGATATAAAGCTTCAAAGTTAGAATTGTAGAGTGAAATGTGCATGGGGACATCAAAATTAAGCTATGGCAAGTAACCATTAGCTTCAAATGTTCCCAAGTTGAACACATAGATGATATATGTCAAGATCTAAGAAGATTAGGTAGAATATATATGACACATAGTGATTGAAAAAGCTAGTGGGACCCAAAGTTCTAATGGCATGCATTAGATCATCCATTTAACATCCAATGGTGTGATCTGGGTCAACAATTTAGAGGATCCTAAGATCAAGTGAGGGACTGATAAATTGCATGATCTCATTGAACAAGTAGATCAATATTGTAAATTCAATCAAGTAAAAAGAGATCAAAAGAACACATTCAATCAAACCAATGAGATTGATAGTACACATGAGGTTAAAATTTAACAAGTTCAGATTAAATGTGAGGTCACCATGTGGTGTAAGAATGTTAAATCATGGAGCTGACAACAAGATCTTGAAGACAAATGAAAATCTACTAGGTGGAAAATTTTAAGGAGCCTAGATCAAGATCAATGGAAAAAATTAAAATTCAAAAGCTAAGAGACCTTAGAGGTTGAACATGTGACATAGTTTAAATAAGAGTAGTATTTCAAAGGGCATATGTAACCATTAGATCTCAATCAAGCACTGATAATCATGAGAAATGGTCATATATTTAATATTATTAATAATAAATCTCTGATGCCATTGAATCTTAGTATAAACCTCTGGTTTAAAGATTTGGAACATGTAAGGTCCATCTTCTAGGGTTGTAGTATTATTCCTTGACTGTGTTTACTTTTTCTTTAAATAAGATCTATGCATATAGTGAGTTATTAGTTCCTACAAGGTTTAAAGGTAGAATGGGTTCATTTAGACCTAATGAAGATCAAGAATGAGGTTTTGCAACCTATAGGATTTTTATCAATATATAATAACTATACGAAAAATCAATAAATTGGATTGGTTTTCAATCTATAATATAGGCATATGATCAAGTTTGAAGTAGGGGTAGATATGAATGGTTCTGAAGGAATGTCTCATCTTCAAAATAGTCACATTATCAATAAGGTATGTACTTATCACTTCACAAATTATACATGGCATGGCTCTATCTGGATTCAAGGTATCAAGATTTTGTCTTTATGATGAAGGCTAAGTGGAAGGTGGCATGGGAGATCAAAAAAAGAGATCTAGTGGTTAGAGAAGTAGTTGGAGTATTCAATGCTTAAATATATTTTCTCCAGTATACTTAGTCATGAATCATCATGAAAAAATATATTATTTTCTCCTAGTGGACCTCTTAGCCAATGAGAAAGCTTGAAGATTATTGGAGCCAAATATAGGTTAACTAGTTGATGAGGTCTAGTCTTGATTGGATTAAAATGTGGTAGAAATTTTAATAAAGGTGGTGATAGTTCATTGATTGATTTATGTACACATGATCCCCCTCTTCTCTATTCCCCTTTTTTACATATTACCCATTCTTTCTCATTTGTAAGGATGCTAATTTTTGGGAGTATCAGGGGTTTCTTTGATATATTTCAAGATATGCTCATTTGATAAGGCTAGAACTTCTCAAAATTTGTAATAACTACCTCTTGATGCAATAAAGAATTTGGTGTTTAGTAAGCTTGTGCATGATGGCCTTGTGAAGGAGATTCATCCATATCTACTGTCCTTCCTTACCTCTTTTAAGGTGTTTCTAAGTTAGTTTTAAGTCTTGATTAGTGTTATTTATGTTATTGATGTAATATCTCATTGATTCTTATAAATCCTCTTTATTTGCATTGATTATTTCTTGAACATAGTCCATGAAACACTTATGCAATTAGCTAGATTATGAGATTGTGTGAGCCAGTATTATCGTATACATATCTAGTGTCGGTTAAATCATATGAGAGCCTCATTTAAGTTTGGTGCATCACCTAGTTTACTTTTTAAGGATCCATTTCCCCCTTCTAAACCTTTTCCTAGTGAAAACATTAGTATAGGTGATCCATCAAGAGGAAGCTGGCCTTCTCTTGAGGTCCAACCTCACCATAAATTTCCCACAATGTAGATCAATTAGAGAGAGCCTAAATAAACCTCTCCAAGGGTGAGAATTGATGCTATAATAGTTACCTAATTTAATGAATATAATATTTTTACAAATGGATTATGTTGGTTAATTACATATATTCATTCATGTTTTTCATGTTAATTTTCCTACTTCATGTTTTGTGTGTATTATATGCTTTGGCTTATGGACATTTAAACATGTCTTTGTGTGTGTCTCAAAGCCTTTATTATATGTTTATATGCCTATGAGTTAAATTTAACATTTCCATGATATGTGGCACTTTAGAATTATATTACATCCTTTGTGTTCTTTACTTGTACTCTTTATGTGTGAACATCATGGCTATGACACTTGTTTGCTTAGTTTTATCAAATTTTGATGCCATCATGGATATCATGCATCTCATTAAATATTTAATTTCATGATGGATATTATGAATCCATCCTATAGTTTCTCTATTTCAGATTTACATATTTAGTTATATCATCTATCTATGTTATTCACTACTAACATTTATCTATACATTGTCACTATGTATGGTTGTTTCTACATGGATCATACATTACAAATTTTAGCCCAATATACATATGATGATTTAATGATTATCCATGTTATCATTACTAATCATATTCAAATATATAAATAAAACTTATTACATAATTTTTTTAAAAGTTATTTCATAAGCTTCACAACTCACCTCAAAAGAGGGTACATATACATTGGGTTATTCTAGAGACTACACCACCATAATGTAGTACACATTTATAAATTTGTAGATATTAAAAAATTGGTCAAGTGGAATACTTGAAAATCATCCAATTTTTTTTTTAATAAGATCACTCCATTAGAACAAGGGTGGGACCCTAACTCTATCCAAATTAGTGCATTGCTATCCTAACAAGTAAAAAATAATGACTTTTATAAATTATCAGAATCTTAAGAAACATATGATAGTTAACAACATGTATAAAAAGTAATTTTTTAGAAAAATAATCAATTTTAATTCATATTTTATTAGTTTTAGGGCATCATGTGTGTCATGTGTTTCAAGTTAACACATAGGTTGTTTCTTAAAATTTTATTTGTTATTACTTAGTCTCAAAATATAAATATACTAGATATCAGATTGGGGGCATGTGCCCATAATATGACTACTCATATCTTAGTTTTTCACTAGTTTCACATATGGAATGGAAATTGATGTAATTATCCATGATGTATATACTATACCTATTAGGATTATAGAACATAGAGCAATATTAATTAATCAAAGATGAAAATAAAATGCAGAAAATAAAACATAATAGAGACACAAATTTAACATGGTTCACCCAATATAGGCTACGCCCACATAGAAATAGCTAGTCCTTATTATTTAGTCCAACAAATGAAGGGAAAAACTTGAAATACATCCACTATAATATCCTCTTCACTCACACACAGTATGCCAACATGATTATAATTCCCTCATATCAAAAGAAGGTTATATATTAGGGCAAAAATGCACATACATAATTTCTACTATTAAATCTGTGACCTAATAGTGAATGGTCTATATTTATTATGAAATTATAATATTTTACAATGAATTTTTAATAAAAAAATTCTTTGGGGGAACTTCCCCCAAACCCCCACCAAGGGGGTGGGGTGTTCCAAGTATGATTTCCACCCTGTAGACCCCCATGTCAACCTTAGTGGGGGGAGTTTGGTCCCCATACCCCCCTATTAGGAACTGGGCATTGTAATAATATCAGGCAATATCATCTAACACTACATAGATCATACTATCTTTTTGCACCAAAAATGAACCTTATTCTAGCTGCAATGGTTGGTTCACCTTTTGCACCAATTTTTACATAAGTTTTAGATTAATTATTTCACTAGAATAATTTATTAAAATTCATATAGGGATTACAAAACTAATTCATCACTTTTGGTATGCAATCATAGAGTCAATCACACCTTGAGTAATTAATCTAGCTCACTTTTCAATTAGGATTGGAGAATGCATAGAACAAAATAAGATATTTAATTATGAATAAACATTCAAGGGTATACCCTTTAAAATCACCAATTTTTCATTAGCGAACATAATAGTTCATGTACCTAATTAGTATTGAACATTGTCATTGATTAAGGTAGAGTTTGTTATGCATTGTCATTACATGTTGAGATTTGATATTTAATGTTGTCATTGATGTCAAAGAGTATTTTGAATATGCATGCTTCTTTCATTGATTTCAATCTAATATCATTGATGTCAAAGGTTCTTGGTCAAGTAATCCTTAAGGTATGTATATGAATGATTTATGTTTCCAAGCATAGTATGTGTTGTTACTATGATGAAAGAATATTTTTTGAAGAATGTTCTAATGTTAGCTTGAGTGAAATCATTGATAAGCAGCATGAGTGAGTAAAAGTCAGTATATAAAATTTAAATAATCTTGTAATGCTTTGTCTAGATCTAGTGAGATGTTATTTATAGGTGGAATGATGAAATGAGTGAGCTATGAATAAGAATTTGTGTGATTCTAGATCTGTGTAAGAAGTTTTGAAGATGCTTCAATGAGCTACAAAGATGAGAATGATATAAAAAACACTTGATAGTGTTTGAGCATGAGAGAGATTGGTTGATTTTATACATTGGGTGTTGAGGACCTTGCAATTGATCAAAATTTTAGCTTAAAATATCTATTTATGTAGCTCCAAAGATACTATAAAGATCCCAATCAAAGCTCCAAAGATTTGTAATTATCTCTAAAGAAGTTATGTTGAAGCTCCAAAAAAGAGTGAGTTTATAAAGTTGATTGGTCATACATAAAAGGCATTTGAAACACTAAAGAGTTTCAAGGTGAAGTCTATAGGGTGGATAGAATGTTAGATTCAAGACCTAATGAGACTAGTAGGTCAAGACCTAGAAAGCAAAAGAGAGATCATGGCCAAATGAGGTAATATGATTAGTTTCCATAGAATGAGTGAGTAGGTGAACATTGATAGTGGTGAATCATTTTTTTAAGTATGTGCATGAATTTTAAAATAAAGGTTTGCTAAAAAAGGATTGAAAATATGTTTCAAGGTTTATCAAATCAATAGAATAAAGAGTTATCTACGTGAGAAGATTTTTTTAGTGCTCATTGGCACATGTAACATCTACATGAGAACCTAGTCTATTCATGGTATATGAGGAAGGGCTTTATCTAGAAGTTCCAAGCATTGGTTTATATAAAGAGAAGCTAAGTTTTATGAATGATCATTAGGACTAGAAGATGGTCTAAACCCTCATAAAACCCTAATAATGACTTGATGTTGAAGATCTTATTATAAAGAGATCAAAATGGTTTTATATAATCAAACAAGTTATTGGAGGTTGAATTCAATTCTCCCAAGAATATCTAGGTGTGATTGGTTTCTCAGGTGAGTAAGAAGACCCTAAATGAAAGTGTTTATCTTTCAAAAATTTGTTATAGAAAATAGAGTTGAGCAAGTCAAAGTTTCCAAGTGAATGAAGATCAAAGTGTAAGGCTTATAGTTGTTCATGAATATTTATAGATAGGTTCCAAATCTTAGGTGCAAAGTTGGTGACTTAAATTTATTAATTGTTAATAGACCTACTCATGTAGACAGTAAGGAAATCAAAAAAATGTGAGAAGATGTTTCCTGATGTGTTTTCATATGAGAGAGATGCATTCAAATGTATTGTGATGTTTTGTGGGTCTTTAATGATCAATCCATGCTTTTCAAAATCTTGGAATTATATGTAAGAGGTTAAAACATTGAAGACAAAATGGCTTATCTGATTGAGTAGAGTTTGTGAAAGAGAAGGTCAAAAGATTAGTCTATAAGACCAATAGTTTTCATTATATATCATGATATTGTAGACACCAAAATTGTGTCTAACCCTTGTCATCCTCCCCTTAACCCCCATTTTATTCTCCCATGCTTATTTAACCTCTGTCGACCATTTTCCCATGAGCCTTGCTCCTGGCAGCATGTCAAAATGCTTAGAAAGCTAAAATTAGCCTCTGTCCCCATTCTGCATCTACCGACGTCGGTCACTACTCGACTGACGTCGCTGATGTCGGTCACCCATCAGCTGACATCAGCAGTCATGATGGCATCAGTTATCCTTAATAATGCGTTCTTGACCCGAACGTAGGATCCGTTATCCGTTATCCGTTATTCGTCATTCGGTTACCAATCAATTTCACGACCGGTTATCAGACCTTCTACATCAAAACATTCTTTCATCCAAACACTACAAGGATCAACCAACTTTTGCATCCAATCCATCTGCAATCAAATCTCTCATATTCTCTCTCTCCAGTACAGGTATTCTACTTCAGCCATCTCGTTGGAGGTTTGCTACATCAAACTTTTGCAACACACTGACAACATCAATTATGTCTCTTATTCTGTCTTCAACGTGTAACAGGTAAGTGTTTCTTCTGTGCTTTTATTTTGTTCTCTGGTTATTGTTTTTTTGATATTACCACCTCGACTCAGATTACGAACCCGACTAGACTTCCTCTTGTATCACCTCTATCCACCCTATACAGTCTGTAACTCTGCCCAAATTTCTGCACAAACCCCTAAACAATCCCTCTGACTCCCAAACCGGCTCCCTAACCCACAGACAAAAACTTCAGATCATTCAGCAATCCTAAAACCTTGTCCAGACCTGACCAGACCCTATCCAAAAACTGTTGCCTCGACTAACGTCGGTCATTACCCCTACTGACGTCGACACTTTAACCGACATCAGCACCCTTCCTTGACCGACGCCGGCACAGAGACCGACACCGGTGACTGTGTAGAGCAATTTTCTACATATCAGGTATGCATTTTGCTTTTTGTATTTTATTTCTTTCATTCTATCTTTCACTATTTATGTTTCTATCAAATATTCTATTTTTAATCAATGCGCTGATATCCCTTAAGGAAGTCTTCGTACTTTAGGGATCAAGCTTTTGCTTGACAGCCCACCATCTCCTCGTCTAACATTTTTCATGTTTCAGTCTCTTTTTCTTTGTAGGTGTCATTCCTCGACAACCATAGAGGAGTACCTTCCAACTTCTGATTTTGGTGCACATGACTACATCCAGGTAACATCTAACCTTGACCATTCTTCTTAGTTTCTTAATTCCTTCTTTGAATGTAGAAAGCGATATAGCATAGAAACATTCTGGTATGCCCGGTGGGACCCTAGGGCCTTCCTTGGGTTCTTTATTTATTTATTTTCATATAGGTGCATTAGGTTTCTCCCTTTTCACCTCTTTCATCTCTTCTAAATGACACCATCAGTAGGAATAAAAAGAACTTTTCTTTCTTTTCTTACACTTCTAGACTAGTCAAAAATCATATTCTTCAACCCTTTCTCAACTTGTTTTCATTCCAACTTCACATTTCGACTTGGGCTTAAAACACTTTGCATTCATTTCTGCTTGCTTGCATTTCTTAGACCACACTTAGTAATTAATAATCACATATTGAATTAATCTAGTCCACTTTATGTTACACGACCAAACCACTTGCACAAAACAAACATCTTAACTTACCTGAGACAAGGCCCGACTGGGATTTCATCACCCAGTGGATACCTTACCCATCCCGGCGATCTTACTTGGATTTCATCACCAAGGGGAAAGCCCACTCCATTCTCTGGCGGAGGATAATCTCTAGGGGAAGTATATTTTGGCTAAGCGAGACCAACTTATCACTGGACTCGTGAAGTGAGGGGAGCTTGCTCCTTAGCACCAGGCCAAGTATAGAACCTAACACAAACTTTTGAGCACCATAACTAACCTGAAACCATCCATAGACTACTTTTTCTAGGACCCAACTCAAAATCCAATCTTCCTCTACACATATTCTAAGGCATAAGCCATTATAATCCTAATAATTTACTCCTAGGGTTTTTTTTTAGGATCTACTCGTGTTCTTCATCTTTTCTATTCTTATCTGCTTGTTTGAGCTTGTGAGGACGTTCTTTCTTGCCTTGAATGGTTCTGACTCGTAGCCAAGCCAAGGCTCTAGTCAATCACGTGAGGCATCATCCACTTCCATCTACCCCATCCATAACTAGCCCTATAATGGAGTTCCACTCAGAGACTGAAAGAACTCCTACTAGACCATCCCCGACCCAGACTCCTATTATCCTAGAAGGGGACCAAGATTTTGCATGATTCTTGGACCTCAATGTCAAAGCCTTACAGCACTATCTTGCAAATAGCTGAATGCAAGACTCCTTGGGCAATCCAATTCACGGATGCTGACTTTTCTTCTCGAGACTGCAGCCGTATCAACAGTGTCCATATTTTAACTTTTAGACACCCAAGCTATTGCCTCAACCAATGACCAGCCTTTGACCAACCATCCAAGTGTGGCCTCTCCCTCCATCTTTGGGCCCACTTCCATCGGGGTTTCGGCCCCCTATCAACCTCAGCCCACTCAACCACTCTCTACCCCCTTTCAGAATCTGGTCATCTCTATTCCACCTACCCTTGCTCCTATCAACACTAGGGTGGCTACCTATCCATTGGCCCATGTTACCACTAACCAACCTCCCATGGCAACATCGAACCTAGCCATGTCTTCTACCCAACCATCTTTAGTCTCCTCCTCTATCCCTACGACTAGTCATCTATACGTTGCACCCTTACTGGTACAATTGACTACGTCATATGCCTCTTCTAGCCTCTTTCAAGTGCCTTACAATCTAGGGGGCACTCCACCTGCCAATCCGTCAGTAGATATCATCAAAATTCTAATGGACAAGATGTCTAGCCTAGAGACCTTCATTTTCAGCTCATGCAATACTCTCTCATACGAACAAATTTGCAATGAGCCCATTCATCCTTCTGTCTCGATCAAGCCATATCCCAGCCAGTGGGAACTTCTTAAGTTTTCTCATTTTCAAAGCAAGGAAGACCCACAACAACATTTACGGGCATTCAGACATGCCTGTTACCTTATCACCCACGATGATGGATTGATTTTATGCACATTTCCTATGTCTCTCTCAGGTGCTATGCTTGACTAGTACAGCTCCCTTGCCAGCCATTCCCTCTTCACGTTCACTCAGCTAGCCCAGCTCTTCCTTGATCATTTCTCTATCAACATCACCAAGAAGGTCTTGATCACAGACCTCTATTCTATCCACCAATTTGAGGATGAATCCATTGCTGATTTCATCGCTCGATGGAGGGGCCTCATCAATCAACTCTCCTTTTCCTTACCCCAACCCAAACTTATTGAAATTTTTTCTCAAACCTGCACCAAACATATTTCTTCCACCTTAAGGGTTCAGACCTTCCACACTTTTGATGAAGCCTTCACGATGGCCTGCAAACTTGAGTTACATGCCATCGAGGAGAATAAAGTCAAGTTGCGGAGCAAGAATCCCAACTCTAAGACCAATGACCCCTTTTTTAAGCCTTCCTCATCCAATCCTAAATCTAAAGCTTTAGCAAACGTTGTGGTTGTTAGATCTTCCTCCTCTGCCCCTTCAACTAACCAGCCTGAACCATCCACGTCCCAAAGCATCACTCACCAATTCCAGTAGAGATACGTACAATGACAGTATACTCCACTCGGAGAATCATACACATCTATGCTAGAAAAACTCATCAAATAGGGGGTCCTCAATCTCCCCCAAATCCGACCACCTCCACAATTTGATCCCTCACGCACCATCCCAACATGGTATAGGGAAAATGACTTCTGAAACTACCACCGTGTTAAAGGCCATGACACGGGCAACTGTAAAACCCTTAAAAACATAATACAAGACATGCTTGAAAAGGGTGACCTCATCCTAGACAATCCCAATGCACCACCTAATCAAGGTATCAACATCTTCAAACAACCATTCCCCAATCATCCACCAACTCAAAACAATGTCCAAACCTTGATTGACGACATTCATGAACACAACATTCGAATAGTCAATACAGTCTTGCCCTTCATTTCTGACCAACCTCAAGAGGTGAGTCCATCCATTAGTCCATCACATGTGGATGAACCTCTTTCTCTGATTAGTTCTCCGTCAACCTCTCTCATCTTGGAGGATGCCTCAACCTTACCAGCACCACCGGTTTCACCATCCTCCTTCTTGCTGCCCATGGAAGACCCAACCCTTCCTACTCCTCGACCGCAAGTGGAGGGCACCATCATCCCTGCCCTTTACCCGCTTGAGGAGCCTCATTCTCTAGTTTCTTCTCCACCCAGGGAAGAACTTACCTCTCCTTCATCTCCAACCAAGGACGAACCTATCATGACTTCATCATACTTTGGGGCTGAGACTACCACACCTTCGGCCCCACAATCATCAACATCTTCTCAAGAACCCAAACCTCATCCAACATCTTCTCAGCCATTTTCCTGATTAGTGGAGAAATTTGAACTTCTCCCTTTAAGGAAAGTGGAGCATCAGGGATTGTGGGAGCATCTCACAGCTCTTCAACATACTCGTGCCCTCTCATCTCATACTGCTAATCCTCCCATGGCAGAACCTCCCAAGACTCTTAACAAAAACCAAACTTCTACTTCTAGACCATCTACACCTCAATCAACTGCATCAGGACCGAAACCCTCATCTACCCCATCTAAACCAATCAAGTCACTCAGCATTCACCCTGTCTCCAACCTCACTCATCCACAACTGAAAGTGGACTTAGACTAGACTTTGACCAATAGTAGTCTTCAACCCAAATCAAAGAAGACTGCCAAACCATAGAGGTGAACTCCTCCTCTCCCGTCACCATTGCCCTCCATTTTGGGCCCTCATCCTTCGACCCTGACTAGAGTCCTCCCCACTCAGACCTCTAATCAAAACCGATTGCCTCCTCTACTTCCTTTGCCTACTACTAGCCTACCCTCTCCCAAAAGGGTGGTACCTCTTATAAAGAAAGTACCGTCTCCACCTGTCACTGCACCATCAACCCAGAAGGTGGTATGGAAGCCTCCTCCAACTCCGCCCAAGCAAAAGTCACCAGGATCACACACATCAACGAGCATGAACCCTTTAGTGGGTTCATACTCTTTGATCTTGCACTGACTTTTGTAGACTTTTAGCATAACTCTTCCACCCATTAGTCCTTTCCAACCCCTTAGGTCTAAGCCCTCCTGGTTTGACGACACAAAGATTTGATTATACCATCGTACACCAGGACACAATACCAAGACTTGCTGTGCCCTCAAGGCTGTCATTCGCTGCTATCTGGAGAAAGACACTCTTCTCTTTGAGGACACTCTTGACCGACCCCTGACTCCTTCTCATAACCCTCCAACCTCTTCAAACCCATCAACATCTCATCAACATGTTACAACCCCTTTATCTCCTTCACCTCCTATCTTTGAAATCAATGCCATTCACATAACCACTAGGTCACAAAAGGACAAGGCAAAATAAAAATCTACCATTCCTTGGACCTACCCTTTCGTCAATCCACCTCAACTACCCAAGCCTAAGATTTCTATCCTTGGCATGCCTCAACCCTACTCTTCTTCTTCTTCTTCCAGACTAATTCATGACTCCATGTTGAAATAGCTTCACCAGACGCTTGTGAAGATGTCCCTCTATGACCTCATCCAAACCTCACCTTAACATCGCCAAGCCCTCATCAGAGCCCTGTAGGCAGCGGAGGTCCAACCCGAGGACCCCCAGCCACTTGCTGCCCTTGTCCACTCTTTAGCCCCTATTGCCTCCATCACATTCAGTGATTCTGAGATTCCCACATCCAACATGAAAGATCAGGATGCCACCCTCTTCATCACTACCTATGTTGATTAGACACGCATTAAATGTGTTATGATCGATGGAGGCACCAGCATCAACATTATCTCCACCCATGCCTTTGATCATTTGGCTCTTCCCAGGAATTGTGTCTCCAAAACTGATGCAATCTTGCACTCCTTTAATGACACCACTACCACGACCATTGGCATAGTCATCCTTCACATCTGTGCTGGTCCATGCACACTCCCAGAGCTCTTCTATATCATCGAAGGAGAGTTTCAATACAACCTGTTGTTGGGCTGACCCTGGATCCACGCCATGGCCTGTGTCCCCTCTACCCTGCACCGTTGTGTGAAATTTGAGCATGATGGGCAAGTCCACACCATTCCCACTGACCCTTCACCCTTCAAAACTTGTAACACCACTTACCATCCAAATGACATCCTCATTCCTATCAAGCCATCAATTTTGACACAGCCTCCATCTGTGGAAGCTTTGACCAGTTTGCAATAGGCGGTCACCCTCACACCTCCCCTTCAAGTGACGACCACAGACTCCATGGAAGACATCTTCCAAAGACTTTCATTGGGGGAGTATCACTTTTTGACCTTAGACATGTTCCAAACTCCACAAGAGTATGGACGCCTTCATCACAGCCCCAATTAAGACCATCGAATCGGGATGATCGTGCCTTATGGTCCTCCTCACCTCTGAACTAACCTTGTCTATGGGGGGCTTGATCAAGCTCCTACTGATGGCAATCCTCTTTCTTCACCTTAACCTTTCACATTAGACTTCTCATTTCTTGGCAATCCTGCCTTTGCACACACTTACCTTTATAGGTGTGCATGGAAGGGTTTTGGTTTTAGACGCTATGAGCAGGGCTCCCATCAGCCTATTGAGCCACTCAACAATGACGATGCCAAGAAACAATATGGTTTGGGATATCACGACCCCACTCAAGACCCTACAGACCTTTGTCCCAAACCAACCATTAACCAATCTCTAGGCTCACCCATTCTTCCTCCTTCACCTACAGAGTCGGTGGTTTCCATCCCTCCTAACTTTTTCAATGCCTAAACACCATTTGCTTGGGAACCCCTGACCTAACAATCAGGTGGGGTACCCAGGTCTCTCCCACTCATCTTCTCTCCATCTCATCCACATTGGGTGTTAGACATTCTTCCTACCACCAAATGGCTAGGGGGAGTTTGACTTTATACTACCTATCATGACCTCAACCAAACACCAATCTCGACCCAGCCCTTGACCAGTCTCGACAAATTAGCGACCACATCAACCAACTTTTTAATCATCATCAGCATGTGACCAATATGGAGCGAAGTAAATGAGGCAAGTTTTCCCCTAATTGGCTCAGACCTTTCATTATCACACATAAGTATGGATCAGGGACTTATCGTCTGTCCTCTCTTGATGGACGACCAGAACCTAAGCCTCTTAATGTGTTGCATCTATGACCATTCTACTGCTAGTCGAGTACTCGTTCACTTGACATTTAACTTGAGCTCATCCCTTGAGCAATCCCCATCCTCTTAAGTCCTAATTCCTCTCATCCCTACTCCCCTTAACAATTCCTCTATAACCCTTTTATACAGTATGGATACTTTGTGCTAATAAAAGGGAGCCCTTGACCTTCTATAATCTTGTCCATGACTCACATTTCTGTCAAAACAAATCAAGATGTCAAAATATCCATGGTCACCATATCAATATCAAATTGAAAAGGTAGACTGCTCCCTCGAAGGACAGCTATACTATCATTATTGTAGCTAATAGACTGCTCCCTTGAAGGATAGCTATTCAAAAGCCCTTATATTAAGAAAAATTCTAGACCACTCCCTCGAAGGATGGCTATGACTAATCTGGCAATAAACAACACTATCTTAGAATCTTCCAGCATTGATCAGCTTCACAACTGACCACCAAGCATAACGACATCTCTATGCAGGCTTCCCGCATTGATCAGTCCGCACCACACCAAAAAAAAAAAAAAAAACATTCATGGACTTGACTTGTAGTTGTCTCAGGGTCTCCCATAAAAAAGGGCAAGGTTATCTATGTTCTTAAAATGGGTTACCCTATTTCCTCCTCCTATCACCTGCTCAAGGGACTTCGAGCTCACTTTAATATCCAAGTGATTCGATTACCATTCTAACACAACATATGGTCAACGACGTCATGCATGAATGGGGCTCTTGGTTCTAATAACCCCTATCTATGCTGTCATTTTGGTCCTTGTCAATGAAAGAGCAATATGCTTTTCACTTCTTCTACACTTTGGTCACATTCAACTTCATCACTTGTCACATCTAATCAACTCAACTCAACTCTCTTTTTAGGCCACTCCCATAGCCTATTCACACTAGTTTCAATGGACACCAATACACATGGAAACTATCGACTAGACGCACTTTATGTTAAGCATAAACCAATACTTGCTGAAGCATAAATAGACCTCAATTCACCTTTAGCATACATCCATCATGAATATGGAAAATTGCTAGGGATGAAAGACCCCTCAACCAATGTTGTAGAATACACCATTTGGAAAAGGCTATAACATCTTTTTCTCTTCATCATTTTCAACACATGACCAAACTAATCATCGACCACTCTTTTCAACTAGTTTGAACTACATTGGTCTGAGGCCCTATGCCCTGGGCTATGTAGGCAGCACTCAAATAATACGACATCATTTGGGGTTAGCTCAACCACCCTCGTTTGTTCATCTCTCTGATGGACAAACCTTCTTTCCTCCTTTTGACCATGATCTTGCCCTCGACCAAGACCAATTCCATCCCTTTGACCCTTCCTCCCTTCTAGGGAAAACTACATTAGCCTGAGGCCCTTCACATAAGGGCTATGTAGGCAGCACTCAGATCACATCACATCTTCTGAGGCTAGCTCAGCCACATCCTTTTTTCCATTCCTCCCCCTCGACCAATGACCATTGGAGATCATGCCTATCTCCTCTGACTTCGACCACTTCCAGGACAATGTTGCCTTGGTTGTTTTTGCCTGTATGCTACCTCATGACTGGTTAGCAAAATTGTGCACAGAATATTTTTGACCCTCACAAGTATAGGATTGCAAGCCAGTTGATCCCCACTACTTGTGACATTTTCATGTTTCTAGGAACACTTCCTAAGCTCGAGATACCTAGAACACGATGACCCATTGGAGCTACAGCTTCAATTGAATAACCTGATCAGTTACGACTATATGTTGGGGCCCAGTTATTTCAATTTTGGCACTCCTCGACCCTTGACCTGCACCAATTTGACCCGACCATCTCGTGAAGTGGTATGCATGCAATCATCGGGGCAATCCACCTCCTATTTTTATCTTGCAGTTCATTCGAACAACCAACAAGACGGAATTGACCTTTTCCCCACCTGGGGAAACCACCTCCTATTTTTGTCTTGTAGTTCATCCAGAACAACCAACAAGACAAAAAGGGGCAAATCTAGACACCAAAATTGTGTCTAACCCTTATCATCCTCCCCTTAACCCCCATTTTATTCTCCCATGCTTATTTAACCCCTATCAACCATTTTCCCATGAGCCTTGCCCCTGGCAGCATGTCAAAATGCGTAGAAAGCTAAAATTAGCCTCTATCCCCATTCTACATCTGCCAACGTTGGTCACTACTCAGTCGACATTACCGATGTCGGTCACCCATCGGCTGATGTCAGTGGTCCTGCTGGCTTCAGTTATCCTTAATACTGTGTTCTCAACCTGAACGTAGGATCTGTTATCCATTATCCGTTATCTATTATTCATCATTCGATTGCCAATCAGTTTTGCAACCAGTTATCAGACCTTTTGCATCAAAACATTCTTTCATCCAAACACTACAAGGATCATCCAACTTTTGCATCCAATCCATCTGCAATCAAATCTCTCGTATTGTCTCTCTCCGGTACAGGTATTCTACTTCAGTCATCTCACTGGAGGTCTGCTACATCAAACTTATGTAACACATCGACAACATCAATTACGTCTCCTATTCTATCTTCAACATGTAATAGGTAAGTGTTTCCTCTGTGCTTTTATTTTGTTCTCTGGTTAATGTTTTTTTGATATTACCACCCTGACTTAGATTACGAACCTGACTAGACTTCCTCTCGTATCACCTCTATCCACCCTATACAGTCTATAACTCTACCCAAATTTCTGCATAAAACCCTAAACAATCCCTCTGACTCCCAAACCGGCTCCCTAACCCATAGACAAAATCTTCAGACCATTCTGCAATCCTAAAACCTTATCCAGACCTGACCAAACCCTGTCCAAAAACTACTGCCTCGACCGACGTCGGCACTTTAACCGACGTCGGCACCCTTCCTTGATCGACACCGGCATAGAGACCAACACCAGCGACTGTGTAGAGCAATTTGCTACATATCAGGTACACATTTTGCTTTTTGTCTTTTATTTCTTTCATTCTATCTTTCACTATTTATGTTTTTGTCAAATATTCTATTTTTAATTAGTGGGTTGATATCCCTTAAGGAAGTCTTCATACTTCAGGGATCAAGATTTTGCTTGATAGCCCACCATCTCCTCATCTAACATTTTTCGTGTTTCAGTCTCTTTTTCTTTGTAGGTGTCATTCCTCCATAGCCAAAGAGGAGTACCTTCCAATGTCTGATTTCGGTGCACACGACTACATCCAGGTAACATCTAACCTTGACCATTCTTCTTAGTTTCTTAATTCCATCTTTGAATGTAGAAAGTGATATAGCATAGAAATAGATATGATTAAGTAAAGTTAATTTAAGGATGTTATAAGATCTTGTTCATGCATAAAAATTCATTTAATATATTCAATCATGTGTCAAATGTTCATGTTTTATTAATTGTGTTTTGGGGTTAGTATTTTTGAGTGAACATCTTGTAGAGAAGTATTTGAGCATGTTTACCCTAAGTTGAAGCATCAGATGAAGTTTTTGATTACCTTGATGTCATGAGGTTTTTTAATATATAATTTTTTTCATGGTTGTTTTTAAAATTAAGTATATGCCTCATTCATTCAATACAAAGTTTCTATATATGCGTAGGCCTTTTTATAAGCAGTGATTTGAAAAAGGATTCAAGTCATAGTTGGACTTAAAAGGTGTTGTGGACCTAAAGTAAAGTTAGATAAGGTATATTAGAGTGGTTTATGACTTTATATTACTATGTAATATATTTTCATATGATTAAATAAATATCAAAGGGTAACATGTTATTAAAAAGGCCTATTAGGTCTCTATAAGCCTAAAAGAGGAGTAAGGGATAATTAATATATGGTTGACCTACTATAGTTATTGATTCATGATTAAGGAAAGTTATTAGGACCTATTCATTAATAACATAAGTGATTTGAATAGGTAACCAACTAATAAGGATATGATCAAGTGACTTGTATAAAATTAAGGTAGTTTAGGCCTATTTACTATGCTCAAGGAAAAATTTTAGAGGGTGCTTAGAGAGAGAGAGAGTATAATAGGATAAGTGAATGATATAGTTCATTGGTGAGAATAAAGAGGTCATGTTAACCATTATATAAATGTTATGAATATCTAATATAGGTTCTACATATGAGGATAAAGGTCAAAAGACCTAATCAAGCCATGAAGAGGGCTAGTTGAGTGAAGAAGTCTAAAGGATAGTTTGAGAGGAAGAAAAGAGAGCAAAGAGATAAATGAATAGATAATCATCTACTATATAAGAAACAAGGGATTTTTAAGGTTATCAAATAATCAAGTGGCTAATTTGGTGTTGAGTTATCTAGGGGGTTGGTGCCTCCATGCAAGTGGGTGTTTGCTAAAGCCTAACTGATTCGTTGTTGAGCTAGTTGGGGTTGGTGCTCCATGTGAATTTTGTGCTTCACTAAAGATTGATTTTTTTCTTACAAAAATTTATTCCATTTGATTCATCAATGGGTTTTCTAACCCAAGAGGGTTTTCCATGTATATTTTATGTTCATGTGTTTTATGCTTTTATGATTTTATATTTATGCTTGCTAAGATGTACATGATTATTAGAATGATTCATACATGTTTAAGTGGAATTGAATGAAAATTTTTGAAGACTAATTCACTCCCCCCTCTTAGTTATCTTATTTATAAAAATTAGGTGTATTCATTATTTGTTATTAAATATATAAGTTTTCTTATCTTTACTTCTTGATTTTAATCTTAAATAAGGGTTGATTTATACATGTTTCATTATAGGTTTGTGTGAAGCATAGTTTAAGATTGTGGATAACTTTCAAGACCAAAATTTAAAGGTAAGTTTAGGTACAAAATTTTCCTTTTACTCTATTACTTTCACTTTAATGCATTAATATAATAACAGTGGGAAAATTTAGAAACATAAATTAACATTTAAACTAAGATAATGCACATATGACCATCCATTTTAGACACTGAGCTCATGCCTTATTCCATGACCTTTTGACCAATTTTATTTATTTTATATGTAGATAATCCATTCCTATAAGCAAACAAATGATCCCAAAATGTCCCCATTCTTTATGAAAAATAGCTCAGGCTTATCCATAGACTATTTCATACTATTAGATCAACTGTTTGTGCTCCTAGGATAATAATATTATATTTGTATAATAACACTCCTTAAGAATGTCTAGTTTAAATAATATTAACCTCCAACAAGTAATAAATACTTTTAAAATTTAAATTCATTTAATGGATCATATTTCAAGTTTAGAAATCCCCATCTACATTAATTCCCTATTGACCACTATGAATACACATTTCAAGTCATTTTTTACACATGAGGCTCCAAAATTGAAAAATACTATAATTATAATTTCACATCAAGATAAAATTCCCTATTTTTCCCAATTATAAAATAATATAAACCTAGTAACCTTTGAGCTAAGGTCTGAATACACTTACAAAATCACAAGTAATAGTTGATGCACTTAATCACACTAGGATTTCACTAGAATTTATAATTTTCACCATTATTTTACACTCACCATATTAATAAGGGAAAAATAAATGGAGTTTGATATCTATTTATAGTATTGGTATTTAGGAAACTCTCAATAAATGGGGTGTTGAGGTTAAGAAAATTTTTAACCGCTAACCCTTTTTACCCTATAACTACATATCTCTTCTTGATTTATTGATCTAGGGTTACAAATCAATGAGAAGATATATAGTGGTTTTCATGAAGGATATAAATATCTTTCAGAGTCAATAGAACATATAGGCAAAGGTGAAAATATCACTAAAAAATCACAATACTATCATTTAAAGGACATTGATGATCCCTAAGGAACAGAATGCCTTGTGCTCCTATCTAGATATAATGCTCTTATCTAGAGATTCTAAACAACATTGTTTAAGATTTGTATTCAATCAACATAGTCACATAGCTTATTTTATAATCTCAGTCATAGTCCCACATTCTAATTTTTTAGCTAAGTCATATTTCCTTACTACTTTCCCTTTTTATCATATTTCTAAATTTATAAAGTTTCAAGTAAGTTTGTCATTTATTACATATCTATAACATTCTAATAATACATATTATTAAGGAAGAATTAGGGTTTTAAAAAATAATCATAAGATGGTTTATGCATGAAATCTTAGCTCAAAAGGAGTAGATGAAATCCCTTAAAGACATGGTGTCCTAGTTAAATCATATGGAATAATAAAAGGAGATGGAAATCAAATTGAAAAGGCTGAGATATAGGATAGAATTACCAATATTTAGACCCTAATAAATTTATTGAGTGACATGTAAAAAGGAGCTAGGTCCTCATCCATAGAAATTAAAAAATGCAGTGAGTGTGATAATGAAATTGGTTTATCTCCTTAAACATTCTAGAAGATGGATATGGATTTAAAGAAGAGTATTAGGAGATGGGAAGAGGCCTTGGGTGGTTACAAACTCTAGTTATTTTTATTGTTATTTTGTAGTTTTCTATTTTTCCTAGTGTTTTTAGTATCTTTTTTAGACCTATTTGTTTGTTCTAGATTTTTTGGCATGTTTTGCATGTTTCTTATATATCAGATTAGGTCCCTAGTTTAAAAAATAGAGCGTTACCATTAATAAAAAAATTATATATTATTTTATCTCATTAAATTAATTAATTCATATATTTGACAATATTTGATAAAACAAAACCATTGTTAGTAGTGGTCCTTAGTTTTCTTCTTTAAGACATGTTAATTTTTGTAATATTCTAGGTTATTATGGAACTAATAAGATGTTATGAATTTAAACTAGAACTTAACTAAATAATGATGCATATAACTATGTGAAATTTATCAATATAAAATATATACTAAACATTACACATATCAATATATTTACATTAATTTCATTCACATATCATGTTCATCCTTTCAGGTATAAAGATAAACCTTATACTAACAAAAAGTACAAAGATATATTATTTCAAAAAGAATCCAAACAAAAATTAAACATGAATTTTCATTATCTAGAACACTATACATTTATATTGAAATACAAAATAATTATGAGAGCTAACCAATATATTCTACTACCCTACTAGGTATATATAGACTTTGAATAAAACATAAATATTTGTTTCTTTGATTTGTCATTTCCTCTTCTTCTCAATTTGAGGTAGACATTATATATTTAAATATTTAATTTTATACATATTATTTTATATTAATATTCACTTATGTTCTTGAAATAAGAGAAAAGAAACTTGAGAAGGGTATGGTAGAAAAACCTGATATGTTGTGCATGCATTGATCTAGATGGTTGTAGATACTCCTATTTGGCTTGGAAAGAATGACTTGTAGATAATAAATCACTCAGATAAATGGTTTGATTAGTTATATAGTTGGGTGGATTACCTAGAAAGCTAGATCTAAGAAGCACAAGCTTCCTTGAAGGCTGTCAATCCACACTTTTAAATAATCAAGTTCTAAAAGATAAATTACTTGCATAAATAAAAAAGGAACTAAAATTAATTACAAGAAGTGATTGATAAAATAATAGATGAAATTAATTAATTATAGTAATAAATGGGTTAATACTAATGCTAAATGGGTCAAGTATAGCTCAAAAAATAGGACAAGGTTCTGTGATCAGGCAGAGGGAAATAAATTTGGATTTGGTTGAGGTCTAGTGGGTGAAAATAGCTTGATATTATTTTATCACATAGTGACCATAGATATTTGGGGTGATCATGGGTGGTTAGGGTAACCATCGATGGTTGAAGTAACCATCATCAGTTGGGATAGACTATCAACAGTAAGGGTGACCATAAGTGATTAGTATGGGTTAGGTCTTGTTAAAAAAAGGTTTTTTTATAAGGTCACAAAATTATATTTTGAGAGATGGTTTTGGGCTAGGTTGATTTCAAAATATAAACAAAGCAAATAAATGATTGAAAACATATGCTTATCTTATTATTTTTTTATCTAATGAATGGTTTAGGTAGTTAGCTGATAAATTCATTAATAGAGTCTAGGGAAATTTTGGCAGAGTAATGGTACTTGGTTGTTGGCTGATAGATGATATAATTTCATATCTCTATCACAATTTTTGGTTCTCTTTAATGACACTTAGAAAATAAAAGGATGATGTAAGAAGCTCTGGCTGTAGATGATGATAGCTTTATTCTAGACCCAGATTCACCCTCTCTAACTCTTTCTTTATAGGAAGGAAGGAGAGGTATAATAATATGTTGAAAAGAGGTTCAACAAGAAGTTTAAATTTAGATTTTACATGCATTAGATTAAACACAAATTAGATGAGCTAAATATAAAAATTAAGTTAGAGTAATTTGGTAGTTTAGTGGTTCAAGAGGCAGAAACTTGATCATCGGTGGTCAGGCCTGACCATCAATGGTTAGGGTGACCATCAATGGTCGAGGGTCAAAAGATAGGATTGGTTAAAATGTGGGTTATGGTTGAAATTTTAGGGTTGGTCTCTAGGGGGTTTTGATGTAGTATAAGGGGTTTTTTACACTTTGAATTGTAGTATGTATTTTTCTAGTGTCTACATTTCCCCCTTTTTGTTATGTAATTTATATCATCAAGTAGCAAAAAAAAAGAGTACAGATCAAAAGTTTGGTTACCTTGAGAATAAGAGGAGGTGTTTCCCCTCAAATTTGGAGTTGATGAGGTAAAATAAAATCAAGTACAAGTTTGATAAGTGGTTAAGTTAGTGTTTGATGTTGTGGTTGATAGGTTGGACACTAAAGCACAAACATGCACACAAAGTATGATGAAGTGTGATAGCCAAGATCATGCATTGACTAGGTTATCATGGTTGGTAAATATAAGGTTAGTATTAGAAGGACAAGTGACAAGTAGACCACATGACCATATTTGATGATTGGGATACATTAATAAACTCAAGTCTCCTAGACAAGGTTAGTGTTTTTGTGGGTATCCAAGGTAGAAATTACTCCCATTAAAACACAAAATTGGTCAAGTGTGTGAAAGGTAGCACAAGTTCAAAATGTTCAAATTATAAATGTAGCTGGTGTGATCAAAAGGACAAAGTCAAGGTCATTGCAAAAGTATGTGATAATATGGGCCAAAATGGCTAGTAGTAGGGTAACATGGTGCTTATTGAGGTAGGTGGAGAGGGTAATCTCTATGGGTGGGAACTTGGTGTGGGTGTTCATTCAAAAAATTGTAGTTAAAAAGTTAGTGTCTAAGGGAGATGGAAAACTCTACTATTCTGATCATTGATGGTTAGGGTTCTTAGGGTCAACTGGCAGTGGTCACCCTAACCATTGATGGCTAGGTGGCATCCCTAAAATGTTAAGGTCAAAAAGACCACTGGGGGTCTTATTTGGATCATTTGAGCATGTGACTTTTTGGTGAGAGGATTTTGTCATTTTTTGAAAAAAGAGATCAAAGATGAGGGTGACTAATTGGGTGAGGTTTATTGAGTGGGCTAGAGGTTTATCGATAAGGATAAAAAGTAGGCATGGTAGGGCATGAGGCTAGGTAGTGGGCCCCAAGGTTCTTCCTTGATGATGGTCAAGGAATGAGGTAGGGGTTGTTTTTATATTGATATATTAAGTTGATTTTGGTGAATGCATTTTGTATTAGAATTTGGTTGTTTATTGATTGATTATCTATTGTAGATGTAGTTTGTTTTGGTTTTGACATAGGTTTAGGGTGTGTGGTTTATATGGTGAATTTGAGGGTGAAGATGAAATTGGAAGGGTAGGGTAGGGGTAAGTATAAGTTAAAATGTTCATGTTATAATGGTGTTTAGGTGGTTGTGTGGGGAGGGTAGGGTTTGGATATTCTATCAATGGTCACCCACAGTGACCGTCAGTGGTCATATATAACTATCAATAGTCGATAACCATTAGTGGTTGGTCACCTGATCATCATTAGTTGATAAAAAAAAGGTTTAGAGTTTTTTTGGTAATGTTTTAAAAATTCAAATCAAAGTTAATGTTGAGGGTTAAGTTGAAGGTAATGTTGTTAATAGGTAAGAGTATGAATAATTAAGTTCAAGGTATAAAGGTGTGGGAGATAATTAAATGGCATAGGGTGATAGGTAATATTTAAGATTTGATCTAGGTATTTTAGGCAAAAATGGTGATTATTTAGGCTTTATATAAGATAGGTTAAATTTTTGTGAGTTGAATGGTGGATGAGGTAGATGTAATAAACAAAGTTCATAGGAAAAAATAATATAGATAAATAATTTTGTTTACTATCAAACATTGTAGGCATGGGAGTAGATCTAGATGTGAGATCGAGTGCCTCAAATCTTTGTTGAGATTCATCGAGTCATGACTGTAGTTGACTAGGCTCATATGGAGGAGGTGGGCCTTGGTGATATTATTCATTACCATCATGTGTCATAGGATGTGGTGATGATAGTGGCACTCATCAAGAGATGGTATCTAGCCACTAACACCTTTCTACTTCTAATAGGTGAGATGACTATCATGCCTAAGGATATCCATAAGATTACACGGTTACCCATATGGGGTGAGCCAATTTATCATATTGAGAGAGATGAACATGATGATTTTATAGAGATGACCTCAAATTTATGAGGTGGCATGCAGGGGTTTGGCTATAGTCTTTTATACTAGAGGGTTAGATATAATAGGCAGTTGATGATGATGATGATAGCAGTCTCATGCTTTACCATACCATATTCAAGTAGTGGGAGGTTCCCTTATTTTTTGTTTAGGGTAATAGTGGAGATGTTTCTAGGTCATACAATGTTTGCCTAGGCACCTGTGCTATTGGTTCATATTTACAAGGAGCTATGGGGATTCTAAGCCCACAAGAGGTATGGTATTAACATGAGGTTTATTCTACATTATTGAGTGTATGAGCACATCTAGGTGTTATAACCATTGGGGTTGTCATAGGAGGGGTATGCCTAGATGGGCTTATAAGTAGGATTTATGATGTGGAGAGATGATTTTTCCCTTTCAGGACTAGGTAGAGGGGTTTATGATATAGATTGGTTTAGGGGCATATTGGATGCCTTAGTTATCAAAGATTTGATTTGGAGACCATACGTCAAGTTTTTAGGTGATTTAACTTTTTTAAGAATAATGGATTTTTATTTTTATTTTAGCTAAATGTCTAGATTAATAAATTAGTAAATAATATTACAATAATTATAGTCCTAATTTTTATAATTTATCTATCTTCTTTTACCTTTCTAAAAATAGCAATAAATAAGGAGAAATAATAACTTAGCTAGAAATAGGCTAAGATGGTTGAGATAGAGGCTAAAACTGACTATGCAAGACTAGGATAGTGTCAAAAATTAGAATCTAGATTTCATTCAATGAAAGGATAAGAATGCCAAAAATATGACACTTTTTGATCTGGTGTTATATTCCACTCCAATCGTTATTATCCAAAATAGTCATATAGATATGAGTTTTTTGGATTTTATTTACTGTCCCTATATGAGTCTATCTATGAAATCTTAAGTTTTGAATGTTGATGGATCTCCTTGTAGAGATAATTTATCTTCAAACCCTAGACCTTGAATGTGCTTAAATAAAACTTGAGAAAGAGGGGGAGTTAGTGTGTGTAAAATACAATGAATGTGTGATCCACACCCCTTGTGTGGGTATGTTTCCTACATACCAATACTCAGAAGAGGGATCAAACCATATGTAGTTCTCTCACCTAAATATTCTTTATGAAATAGTGTTATGTAGATGGAAAAATGGCAAATTAAGAATGCTTGATGTGTCTAGGGACTGGTATGATATTTTGAATGTGTTTGTAGCTATGTTGGGTGACTGTATATAAAGAATAAGGAAAAATGCCTTAGTATTTTTCTTGTATTCTTTTTTTATTTTTAATATTTGTCACCTCCCTTATAAACTATCTTTGAATGGGATTTTATAGGTAACTATTGGTCATGGGTTAGATGTATTCATGCTAGGCCAATATGATAAAGAATGATAATAAAGATAAAATGACTATTTGGGATCAAATTATGATTGTATAGGAGCACCAAAAATGGGACACCCTAGGGTTTGATTCTATATTCCAAGTATGGTGCTCTTATCTTATAGGATCAAAACCTAGGGTGTTAGAATTGGCCTAGGAAATAGAGTCTATCTGAGCTAAAATGATTGTTTAGAAGGCCATAGATGATTGGTAATGAGGAAAAAGGTGTCTAAAAGGGTCAAAATAACATGCAAGAAGGACCTATGGATAGGTTGTTGCAATCCACACTCAAGCTACCAAATTGGACATTTTATATGACTACACTAAGATTAGTGCACTATGTCAACACACACTATCCCTATAGAGTTATCGCTGGATCTACAGTAGGAGGGATGGTGAGATAGATATGATACCATTTAATAGGTATGATGACAATTTAGATTGGTATAGGGTATCTATAGGGTACTCTTGAGGTAAAAGAGGGAGGATGCAAAGTTGCTATTACCTATTCCATAATTGGTACATATATTCATAGATCACAAGGATTTACTAATGAGGGCTAAGATAGATTATACAAATTTTGTAGATGGGTGCCCTCTATAATACTAGGCACTATATTCTATAGCTAATATTGGTGGTGATAATGGTGTTTGATAAGATATGGATGTTGACCTAACTGGTAGAGGTGATCAATAGGCATAAGTGCATGGGGTTTCCCTAGATATATAGGGAGTGATTGGTCAGAGGGACTAGGCATGAGAGACATTAGCTGTAACATAGGCTTCCATGACAATTTATAGGCATTACTAGTGATAGCATAAGGTTAGATGGACACTATTATAGGTGAGAGAGACTAGGCTATGTATTAACTAGATTTGGTGACATAGGAGAGAGATTCTCTTTGATGGATAGGAGGAAGCGTACCAATAGTGGTGATACTAGTAGGGACTATCCTTATGTAGAAATACATAGTGACTGTAGAGGAGTTGTGATACTATGAGGCTATAGTCTTCAGACACTATCTAAATGAGATCTGATGGGGTGAGTATAGGGTTAGGATTATTGGTGGTGTAAGTACAACAACACTAGGTCAATGGGTTATATTTGTAGGTGGGTAGGTAAGTATAGGGGGATATGATCTAGGGGTAAATGGTGCACTAGGAAGCAATGGTGCCTCAGGTTCTTATTATTTTATGAGATAGTATACTTATTATGTATATAATTTTTGATACTGAACTACGAGCTGATGCAATGAGATGTATATTTTGAGAGAGAGATTTATATTTTTTTGTAGACATGATGATGATTATATTGATTTTGGACTCATGATTTATAGATATGATCTCTACATATGGATTGTAGTTGATGTTTGTGATGTTCATGTTGAGTGTTTTTTATTATGTTTATGCTCATGATGATGTGAATGTGGAATCACCTAGATAGGCATGTGATGATATGTCACTTTATCTATGTTTATGATGATTTTTGGTTATGAATCAATGTTATCTCATGTGATTATGATGATAATGTAATGTTGTTGATGACTAGGATGATGTTTATGACATTTATGATTATTGTTCTTAATGATGTTGTGTATGGATGTGATTATTTAGTTTCATGTTTTAAATGATCATGTTTATGACATTGATATGATTATGGTGTTCATAATAAAATTTAATGAGTATATGCTTCTTCATTTACATTTAGACACAAGGTGAAAATGGTTTATTGTTGTTTGTTCATGGATGCTAATATAATGTTGATGGTTATGATTATGATCATGGATATGGTTTATCCTAATGATGTATGTTTTTATTTATGATATGATGATGTTTTTATGTGATGTGGTAATGATTATGATAATTTTATTTAAATTTAATCACATAAAGTAAGTCAAACAACAAAACTAGATGTGAGAAAGAGAATATAATCAAGAGACAAATGTCTAAGTGAATATATCAACCAATATGAAAGGATAAGAAGAGGGCATAATTATTCTTCTTTGGAAAGGACTAATACAAACCAAAGCTGGATTGGATTAAGGAATATAAGCCCTTTTAATTCTTTGCATTAGCATTTGTTAGTTAGTTAAAAAGGTGTCATAATGACATAATGTCAAGTGAGATAAAAAAATCCCTTGTTTATAGTGTAGAAAGGGGAGATGGATGAATATGGAACCCTCTTGTGAGACTATCATACATCTTATGGAGGTTACCAAAGAGTTAGTATAAATAAGTACATATCTTATAAAGTGTATACTGATTGATGTAGGAAGTCTAGTTATAAGAGCCAATTGTGGCTTTCATGGTTGTTTTACTTTTTTCTATGTTTGGTAATGGGTCTTTTGATATTTTTTTGTTATTTGGGAGGGTTAAGGAAGTTGATTATGTGGGAAGCTTCCAAGAAATTACTATGATTTGAAAATTTTTTTACTCAGCCATCCTTTAAGGGAGTGGTCTAAATTTGTGTGCTTTGTTTAATACTTTTGGTAGTTATCTTTCAAAGGAGTAGTCTAAATTTGAGTAATTTTGATATGTTTTAGGTAGCTATCCTTTAAGGGAGTAGTCTATGAATACTAAGAATGACCTATGATTATTTTTGGTTATGATTTCACTTTTGATTTTGCTTGACATAGATTCATTTATATAGGCTTAAAGGTTCCCTGTTTATGAAAGCAAAACTTAAAATGACAAGAAGATTGAGTAGGTGTGAAGGAAGTTTAGATGATAATGACCATTAAAATCCATCTTAGGAATGGGACAAAAAATTACCATGAGAATCATGCTATGGGTAGAGTCATGGTACCCATTATTTAATATTAGGATATGATTGTGATGGATACTCACATGATTCAATTTTAATCATTTGACCTTAAAATAGGGAGACAAACACGGTTTGAGAGAAAGGTATGAGCTTAAATTAGATAAAAAGTGAGTTTGATCCTTTTTAACAAAAGAAAGGATGTAGATGTGAAGCATTGAGGGCTCAAGATCTAGGTTTCCCTCAATAAAGGATAATTGGTAAGCTCCTAATATGTACTTATGGATTATAATATAAGGTTTAAGATAATTTAAAGAAAATTTGCCTTGCTTGATTTTCTCAATAGTGGTGACATGTTCATTTTCCTTGAGGATGAGGTCTTTGATATTTAATTCTCAAACTTTAAGGTATTTATTATAGGCATGCTTGATTTGTTCTTGATAGACACAAAGGTGAGTAAGAGTGGCCAAATGACATTAATAAAGTAGCTCAAGTTAGGCTAAGTGTTCTTTATGATAATTGTCCTTAAAGACAAGATATTGCATGGATATGTAAAGATAAGGAATTTGGAATTTGAGAGGCAAGATAACCTCTACACCAAAAATTAGAGAGAAAGGGGTAGAACCCATATGGGTTTGAATGCTACTATGATTTGTCCATAAGGGGAAGGGGATATGTAATTGCAAATCCTGACTAGATGTAATAACCATTTTGGTGAGAATGTTTTTGAGTTTTTTTAATAATATTGTGCATGTTTGTTTGCTTGAGGATGATAGGGAAATGAGAAACCTAACTTGATATTGAATGCATCACAAAGACCTTGGACTTGTTTTTTAAATATTTTCCATTTTTAGTGATGATTTTGTGAGGAATATCGAAATGATAGATAATGTGATGATTGATAAAGTTGAAAATATTTTTAGCTTTGGTTGAGACAAAATGAATAGCCTCTACCCATTTGGTGAAATATTAAATTGTAGTGATGATAGAATGGTGTTTTTGTGAATAATTGGGGTTAATTTCACCAATAAGATCTAGGCCCCATTATGAGAAGGGATAGAAATTTATTGATACATGAAGACTATGGATAGGTGCATGATGAAAATTGGTGTATTGTTGACACTTAACACACTTTTTCACATAATCATAGACATTTTGGTTAAGGGTAGGCCAGTAATATCCAAGATAAAAGATGCATTTAGCAATGGCTAGGCCACTAAAGTGTGTCCCATAGATCTCATCATTCATTTCCTTAATATCATGAGAGGATTAATGAATATGCAAGTAACAGAAGAGGAGAACATAAAATCCATGTTTATAAAGAATTACCCCAGAATGGTATGACATGAGGTACTCTAGATAAATGCTCTTCGAGCATTCATAGAAAGGTTAGAAAGAATGATGGAAAGGTTAAGATAGACAAAGGTCTACTGATACCAAAGGTTGGGTTAGCCCTCTTCCACATTAAAGATGGTGGGAGAGTTTGATTTGACATAAGAGGGTTGGGTAAGTCTATGGATAATGATAGATAGCTTATATTTAGAGGGCACATATAGGATATAATAAGTTAGGAAAACTATTATGTCAACAAATTTATTCATAGATCAAGGGGTGGTTTGGATATGATAGTGTTTAAATTATGCTAAGAGTACATCAGCTAATTATTTGTACTATTGAAAAACATCATTCTTACACTAGTAAGATCCATTTATTTGATTTAACACAAGTTAAAAGTCACCAAAAATGTTAGTCATTTTGACTCTCAAAGCTAACATAGTCTGAAATCTTATTATTGGGGCTTCATACTCAACCATATTATTAGTACATTCAAAATCTATCTTGAAGGATGAAGGAAGAGTTTTACTATGAAGGGGGATAAGGACAATTCTAGATCCCCCACCATGTTGACACTTTGATCCTTTGAATAACATGGTTACTTGATAGGTGAAGTCTTCCTGAGAGAGGGTTGAAATGGACTTGTTAGGAAACTCAAGAGGAAGAGGTTGATTATCAGTTAAGGGTTCTTCATCTAATTGGTCAAAAATGACTTGCCCTTTAATTGACTTTTGCTAAAAGCAATCAAGGTCAAACTTATCTGAAATCATGAGCCACTTGTATATACATTGGTTTTGGTATGGATTGGAGTGTATATACTTGAGTGGGTTGATGTTGGTTATGACATAGGTCATGTGGTTGAGAAGGTAATGGAAAATTTTGGTGGCCATGAAGACCAAAACTTGACAAGGCTTATCAATATGGGTGTACCAAGTTACATATTTGATAAGGATGTAATTGATGTAGTAGATGGATTGTTATTTGTGTTGTTTATCCTAATGAATGAGCATGGCCCATAAGGAATGGTTGGTGGTGGAGATATAAAGGTATAAAGGTTGATCATCCTTAGGAGGGATGAGGATATGTAGATACAAAAGGTACTATTTGAGTAAATCAAAGGCCTTTTTATAGTTTTTATTCCACTTAAAAGACACATCCTTCTTTATAAGGTGATGGAAGGGTTGACACCAGTCTAAGAGCTAAGAGATAAAGCAATGAATGGATTGGATATTCCCCTATAAGAGATGGAGTTACTTGAGGTGGGTAATAGGAGGCATGTCAAGGATTGTGTTGATTTTGGTAGGATCAACTTTGATTCCTTGAATGGAGATGATAAATCTGAGTTTTCTTGATAATACTCCAAAAATACACTTCTTAGGGTTAATTCAGACATGATAATGGATGAGTCACTCAAATATAATCTTGAGAATGGCCAAATGATCATTACAATATTTGGATTTTTCAAGAAGGTCATCAACATAGTCCTTAATGATTTTATGAATAAGGTCATGTAATATATAGGTCATAACACATTGGTAGGTTGCACCAGTGTTCTTTAGTCCAAAAGGCATGACCCTATAATAGAAGGTTCCCCATGGGTTGATAAATATAGTTTTGTGTTGATCTTCAGGGGTGATTAATGTCTGACTGTATCTTGAGAATATGCCTATAATAGATAACATCTCATGGTTGGTTGTAAGATCAAATAGCTAGTTAATTCTTGGTAGAGGAAAGACATATTTTGGGAAAGCAAGTTTGAGGTCATGAAATTCCACACAAATTTGTAGTCCACTTATGTCTTTGGTGATAGGTACAACATTTGATAACCATTGGGGTAGTCAATGGGTTGAATGAAGTTGATAGATAGGAGACATTAGAGCTCTTCTTTGATGAGAAGGGTTATGTAAGGATGCATTCATAGAATTTTTTGTCTAATGGGCTTGACATCATAGTTGGTAACTATGTTATGAGTAGTGATGGAAGGGTCAATTCATGGCATGTCACTATAAGACAAATAAAATGCTATGATACAATTCTATAGGAGGAAGGGGAAGTCCTGAAGCTCTTTATAATTAATTAATTATCTAATTTTGACAATGCATGGGTTATTCAAAGTTCCCAAGTTGATATCCATGGTGGGTTTTTTCAACATGGTTGAAGTCTCAAGATAAATAAATTTATGTATAGAAGAATTTGGTGCACCATGATAGGTGAAAATAGAATTATCATCCTAACACTAAATGATATTAATGGTAGGTGAGTCATATCCTATCATCTTAGGATGGGTCTAGAGAAATGGTTATGGTCACCCCATTCTTTTGATAAGTCAGAGGTATAAGGCTAATCATGTTGATGAAAAAAATTAAGGGGGATGATGTCAAAATATTTAGTTGTTGATGGTGGAGTGGAAGGTGAGGATGGGAGTTCCTCATCAATTATGGTAATGGGAGATGGGTTGGTTTTCTATTTAGGTGGCATAAACTAAGGCCATGATTTTTTTGAGGTTTTTAGGTTTTGATTGGAAGTAACTCATGCATCTCATGTTCATACCAACCTAAACTAAATCCCTTCCAAGAGCACCTATAGAGGTATGTTTTGGAAAACTTTGGTTTATCTAGTTAGGAGAATTTTGAGGTGAATGGTTGAGGTCAAAAAGAGGTGGAAGAACTAGTAAGGGGATTATCAAGTCCCCATGGATAAAATTAGTTTGGTGAGTATAGGGTCTAAAAGGGATAATGGTTCTTATATTGGGGTCATAACTATATTGGTGGTTAAATTTCCCATATTCTTGGGGAGTATGGAAAGCATCAAGGGTGATAAGGTGATACTCACCCAATGAAATATGTTGGAAAGTTGATTCTAAAGGGTCCACTATGGGATTTGGGTGGAAGGGACATAAGAACTAGTGGATACTTCATTAGTAAAAGAATATGGGGTTTCATATTTGACTGATGAAGGATTATTAGATAGGGGAAGGAGAATGTCATTGGGTTTGTATGTCATGTTGTATGACATGGAGGGCTTGAGTCAACTTGTATGGTAACAACATGACCTTTGTGCTCAAATTTGATGCATTGATGTAGGGTAGATGACACAACCTATGAAACAAATCTAGGGGTGTCCCAACAAGATGTTGTACTATAATTCTCCCTCCACTATATATAATAACTCAATAAGCATGTGAGGTCCTAGGCAAATATGAAGGACAAAAATTCCTAGAGTTATGGCCATGGTGTCATTGAATGATCAGAGTACCATTTAGGTTTTTGACATGATGTTCTCTAGTAATTTGAGTTGGTTATACACATGGGAAGAGATGGTTTTGATACTATCTCCCTAATCAGTCATAACCCTCTTGATGTGGGTTTGGTTGATATAGGCAGTAATGAAGAGGGGAGGATCTGGGTCATCTAGGTGGGTAAAAGGTATTTTTGAATCTTTAAATGTAATAAGGTTAGTGTAGACACTTAAAATTAGACACTTTGTGTTGATTTTAACCTTCTTTTCACTAAATACCTAATCATATCTAACTCTCTCTAATCATCCTTAATTTTTCCTAATCACTATTCATCTTCACTATTCACTATCAGCTACTTTATTATCCCTAAATTAATCCAAAGTTAATTGACTAATCTTTTTATAATTAAAATTTCCATGGATTTTGGAAATTCATTTTTCATAAATCTAAAAACTCAAAATTATCCTCACATGCCCAAAGGCTCCACCTATTACCCACCATTCCAATTTAATAATCCACCTTTATTCCCCTTGTCTTTCATGATATAATTTAATAATTAAGTAATCCACCTTTATTCCCATTGTCCTCCATTATCTAATTTAAAAATCCACCTTTATTCTTATTATCTTCCATTATCTAATTTTCTCTAATTGAATAATCCACCTCACATCCACTTACTAATTTTATACCATATCCTTCTCCCAAATGAATTTTATATTCTTTTTTGAATCCCGCATGTTCTCCACTATAATTTTTAATTCAAGATTCTCATTATGAATTAAAATTTACCTTTTATTCCCATCCCTTGATCTTCATCTCAAGATGGATGTTTCACATCCATTTTCAAATTCTATAAATTAGAGGTTATTCGTCCAATTTAGTCAAGCTTCTTCATTACCAGTTTATGATGTTGAGATTGTAAGAGTTCGCATACCATGATGCTGCCTATTTTTCCATTATGTTGGAAGAGTGAGCAACCACATTTTTTTGAGTAAATCAAATCCAAATCACAATGGAGGAAGATTCATTTTATGCTAAGGTATAATTTAGTTTTATTTCTTTCATTTGTATCTCTTTTCATAGTTTAAGTGAGTTTAGAATAAGATTTCATTTGATTTCTTAATTATTTTCTTTTCTAGATTTATTTAATACATTTTGGCATGCCTGATGGGCCTTTACCTCATCTGTATTTCATCTTATATTTGTCAAAGTTACAATTAGAATTAGTTTTCAATTAATTTTTATTATTTTCTCTTTTTAGTTTAGAGTTAATTATTTATTTTTAATTATTTTATTTGTAATTGTGAAATTGTGTATGCTCTTCTCTTGGCATCACATTGGTGAAGATACTTGAGAATTTAAAAAAAAAAAATAATTTTTTATGTTATCTAAGTGGTGTTTGCGTATGCTCTTTCTTTGGCATCACATTGGTGACGATACTTGAAAATTAGAAACAAACACTTACTTTTGGTTATCCAAGTGTTGTTTTATCTTATTTTTTATGGTTTGTTCTAAATTTGTTGTATATTTCCTTTATAAAAAAACTCTATAATAAATTATTTTCAAAATGCTTGTCAAATAAACTTCACAAAAGGGCTAAACAAAAAAAAAATCTTTCCCTTTTCTACTAACACTTTTGATTCATTTTTTCAAGTTTTAGTAATTAGATCACATTTAGTTTGTAGATAATTATTTTTGTTTAAGCATTTTTATTTGTAATTATGGAATTGTGTATACTCTTCCTTTGGCATCACATTTGTGATGATACTTGAGAATCAAAAACAATTTCATAATTTTTTGTGTGGTGTTTACTTATGCTCATTTTTAATTTAGAGTTAATTATTTATTTTTAAGTATTTTTCTTGTAATTATGAAATTGTGTATGCTCTTCCCTTGGAATCACATTAGTGATGATACTCAAGAATCAAAAAAAAAATCATAATCTTTTTTATTACCGAAGTGGTGTTTGCATATTCTCGTTCTTTGACATCACGTTGGTGATGATACTTAAAAATAAAAAAACAAACACTTAATTTTTATTTATTTTTCTATGAGCTTTATTGACCATGAATTTCACCACCATGTAGTAGTCTAAACTCCAAGTACTAGTGGGGTATATAAATTGAGATCTAACTATTTCAATTACCTATGTGGTTGTGTGTTTTAAGCATACTGTGACGTGAGGAGATTTCATGATCCAATAATTAGGTTTTCAACAATTGGCTCAAACTATGATATTTTTTATTGTCAACACACTGAAACCTTTATGGTTGTATTGGGAACTTTGATATAATACCCAATAGTGTGTGTCCACTTTATCTATTTTTTCTATGGGTTTAGACCTCAATGTACTGCAACATATCCTAGAGGACTCCCATTAGATAATCTTGTTTAATCTTTAAGCTTAAGGAAGCCTTTTTTAATCATTTGACTTTGATGCATCAATTAGTGGTGAGAAACAAGAAGTTACCTTTTATACACCCTAAAAACTAGACTCGGTGGGTCATGGGAATGGTAGGATCCTCCATGGTTAGTGTCTTAAAATATTAGGTCACAAATAAGAACATAGATGAGTAAGTGACATTGGAAGGTCCAAACATAATTAATAACCCTTATCCCAAATTTTTACCTTTAATGTGAAATTACTTGACTGTCTAAATTATTAATTTGTCTATTTTTTTCCTTGTGCTCTACCATGTATTGAATAAACCTTGATTTAAAACAAAGTTATTTTGAGTCATTAAAAAAAATCTACCAATCACCTTACACTCAAACTCAAAATCATTTAGTTTTCAATCAATTTTTTTATATTCTTTGGTCTTTTTTATTATAGTATAGTGTCAAGTCATTTTTTTAATCATTTTTTGATTAAAATCCTTATTATAAGCAATATCACCTGCCACTAGAGATATGAATTTGTGGAACAATCTTTTGATCAATCTTATCATAAATCTAAATCCAAATAATCCTAGTTTAACATAGTGTCCAATCCAATAAATTTTGATTCAAATGTATATTTGGATCAACATCTAATAAATCCAAATCCATGTTTTATTATGTATTTAACCTCACCCATCAATAAATCATATACAAACATCTACTAGTTGAATCCAAACTTGAATAGTTATTAAAGTTTACCAATCAATCATCTAATAAATCCAAATTAAAGTTTAAATGTGCATTCAACCTCACCCATCAATCAGTCAAATATAAATTTGAATATTTATTCAAGCTTACTCATCTACCAATCTAATCCAAATTTGAATGATTATTCAAGTTCACCCATTAATCAATCATATCCAAACATCAACCAATCAAATCAAATCATGGATAATTATTCAAGTTTACCCATCAATCAATCATATCCAAACATCAACCAATCAAATCAAAGCATGGATAATTATTCAAGTTTCCCCACCATTCCATTTATAGCTTCAATTATTATTCATATTCACCCATAAGACAATGTCAAAATTTTAATTTAGGGATAACACTAAATCAATTTTTAGGTTATAATAATTCTATGAATTATACTTTCAATTTCAACATAAATCCAATAAACCCATCCTTACAAAATTAAGTTACTTCCTTAACACAATTTTTTACTAGTGGATCCCAAAACTTTCAAAAACATCATCCTATTTTCAAGATCAATCAAATTTCCCATCCACTAGTTACAATTCTAATATCCCTCAATACACTAGCCAAGAGTTAGATGATGTAGAATATATCAGATTAAACTTATATCTATTTATATTTAAAAATCCTAATTCATGGTTATTTCAAGATGTCTCTCCTAAACTAAATCAAGCCATCTCATTTCCAAATCAAAATCATAACCTTTCATGTATTATTTACCAAACAACTATTTTTAATCAAATACCTATTTTTGATAAACATCCAATCTTGACTCAAACATCATCTAATCCATCTATCATTGAATTATCATATGCAATCAATCCAATGCCTAATAATTCATGTTTATATAAATATCTTAATCCCAAATCCAATATTTCTAAGAGATTAGTAAAAAAGAAAACTTGGTAAAAAAACACTTTAGCAGGCCATCCTTATGGCCACATTCAAGCCAAGATCAAATTTATTATCAAAATTAGATATACAATTTATTTTGGGATTAAAATAAAATTCAACATCCACATTGGTCCCAGTAATAGTTTTAATAGTAGACAAGTTTACAAATGATAGTGATAATGTTATAGACAATGAAGAAGCCTCATCTAGCATCAATACAAATCCTCTCAATAACATCAAATTAGTATGTTCCATCTCCATAAACACTATTCTTCCTTTTCCTATTAACATTGCACTACCTACACATGTCAAATAGAATCCATAGAAATAAACCTAATTGGAAAAATAAATCCTATTTCTTTTAATGGCCATAAGCATATCATAATGGCAATAGAGTATTTCACTAGGTGGGTTGAGGCAATGCCTCTTACTTATGTCATCAAAAGGCAAATCTCCAAATTTATCTTAAACCATATTGTCTATCACTTTGGTATCCTTTCCACTATCATTTATGATAATGGAAAATCATTTAAAAATAAGTAATTTAAATCTCTTTTTCATACTTACCACATCAAGTATAAGTGGCCTAATCCTTACTATCCACAAAGCAACAACCAAGCTAAGGTAACCAATAAAAACATTTTGTGCATCCTTAAAAGAGTTGTTAATGAAGTTGGTTATGACTAGCATACACAACTATATCCCACCCTCTAGGCATACCACACTAGCATCTACACACCCATAAGGGTAATCCCTTATTCCCTTGTATATGGTAGTGAGTCTATTCTACCAATCAAAGTCAATGTTCCATCTTTGCATATATATTTATAACAAATCATTGATGAAGAATCCTATCGTACTTCAAGCCTCAGTGAACTAGACCTTCTAGATGAGAAATTACTTAATTCTTTAAACCATTTGAAAGTATACCATAATGTCCTTCATCTTAGTTATAATAAATGGATTAAACCCAAGGAGTTTGAAATCAGATATCTTGTTCTCAAGGAAAACTAATGAAATACAAATGTTGAGGTAGAGAAGAAAGGAAAGTTTGAACCAATTATTGGGCCCATATGTTATCATTTCCAAATATGTCTTTGGAGCCTATATATTGGCTACTAAAAATGGAGAATATATTGATGAACATCATATAGCTAAAAAGATTCTATGCCTAAATCATTCTAATGTTGTTGTGTATATCCTAGTTGTCAAAAAGTTTAAAATTAAAAAAAAATCACAAAACATTAAAAACAAAAAAATATTATAAAATAAAATAACATTTTGTCTACAAGAATCTTGACATTTGGGGGTAGTCCATTTACAGTTGCATTTCACATTGCCTTCATTTCATTGCATTTTTCATTACTTACATTTTGTCTTGCATATAAAATATCATATTTGGTGATTATTTAGTTGTCAATTCACACAATACAAAATTTCAAAGTGTATCTTATCATATCATTTCACTTTTTCATATCAACCTATTATCTAATGGAAAATATTCTCAAAATTAGCATTAAATTGGTTCTTGCCTTCATTCTTATGAGTAGAGTACATCCATTTTCCCTATATCTTATTGCAAGAATTAGACTATAGTAGACCATAACTTAGTCTAGAAGATTGTCTATGAAAGACTCTCCTCTTCCAATTCCCTCTACACAAAAAACATTATAACGCTACAAAAAATGGTAAATTTACTCGTATATCTTTGTCTTCGATGATGAGCCCTTATATTTTACTAGTTGCATGGGGCCAAGACTTGGGGGTAAATTCCATCCAAATAAAATGACACCTTTATCTAAATCTTATGCAACATAAAATTCAAATTCCACATCTCCTTCCCTTTGCTAATATTCAGTGTTAAGCCCTCACATCTCACTAGTTGCATGGGATTAGCATTGAGGAGAGATGCCATTACTCACCTACATATAGTCTTTGGTGATGAACCCATGTGTCTTCCTAGTCACATGAGACTACATGTAAGGGGTCATTACAAAAAATAGTATTTCATATTAAATCAATAGGTGTCCAAAAAAACTTTAAAAAAAGAGCTTGTATGTATGTCTATGTTGAAAAGGGTAACTTTCTCCTATTTACCAATTATATCAGGGCTAACTCTCTCTAGATATAACTATTAAAGTTAGTATTTTATTAGTCTAGTAAGAAGTACATTTTTCCCCTTTTCTCGTAAGGATTAGGTCACCTTCCTTTTTCATGAAAAATTTTGATTTTTGATTTTAATCTTCACCATTTCATACCTATCCTATACCCCATTTCATTCCTTTATTGCAAATTGAAAGTCATATGTTGTGTGAACAGAATAGCTAGATCATCCCTTGCAAAAAAAATGTTAGCCCATTTATAAAGTTTCATGCATATCCATCATGTTACATCCATCTTCCTCTTTCTTTTATTTTTTTATCACATGTATAATAATTTTCCATATCATTCTCATTAAAAAATAGAGATACATGGCATATCCTCAATGTCTAGTGCTCTACTATCAAATTTGTATAATAAGTATCTAGTAATATCCATCTTTGTAGAGGCCATGTGAGTCAAACATATGAATACAAAATAAAAACATAAAACTTTAAAAACCAAAAAAAAACATTCAACATAAAAAACAAACAAAATAAAAAAAAAACAAAAGAGAAAAGAAACACGAAAAAAATGTTCATCCATGAGATTTACTATTGCTTAGGGGTAAATCAATCCATCATCTTGACCAATCACAATGTGCAATGCTTATCTTAAATGGGTTAATAACATCCATGGGTTCATCTTACCCTTCATCCATCAACCCATTTTCTCATCACTTCTCGTATGTGTTGAAATACATTAACCTGATGTATACGGACTATGTAAGTGCTACTTCAATTCTAAGGGTAGTTCAGTCACTAACAACTAATTATGATCCCCATTCTTCATATTTTATTCTCCTTAATCTATATTAATAATATTTCCCTCTTTCTTAGGGTATCCTAAATTAGGGAATCTTTGAAATATTCTTATCATCATTATATTTTAACATCATTTGATTCTTCTTCTTTGTTTTTCCTACCATTTTTGGGAGAACTACATTGGCCTGAGGTCTTTTTGGACTATATAGGTAGCACTCAATTATTGAGGACAACTCAGCCACCTCCTTTATTTTATTTTCCTTTCTCCTTTGATTTCTCTTCCAACACTTCTCTACCTATCTCTTCACCATCTCCCTCGTTCCAACTTGTCAATATCTTTTAAACTAAGGATTAAAAACCTTCCTCATTTGACTCTTTTATCTCCTATAAAGCCACCATCTACTCTACTTTTTTGGTCTCCCCATCACCTTTCATTGCATTTTTTTCACATGATTTTTTGCTCACTCCACCCATTTTTTCATATTTTTGTCCCTCTCTCCACTTCTTACCAACATTTACCTCTATCTCTTTTGTCTTCTTTCATCATCCTCACCATTTCCCCTTACCCTTGGTAATTTATCATACTCTCTTCATCAATTTATTTTCCTCACCAATTCCACATCATCCCATTCCATTACACACCAATGGACATGTTTACATCTTTCTCTTATTTTCTACCTCCTTCTTCCTTCTCTTCCATTGCTTCTCCTCCATTTTCATTCCAATTCTTGGTTTTTATTTTCAACTTTCCCATATTTTGCATCTTGCATGATTTATGTTTCTTTTATTTATTTTAACCCCCATTTGTGTACATCTTATTCTTATTCTTTTGTGTTTCCCTATTTTTTATACATCCATCTTTTCTCCTTATGTGTGCCACTCTTTTTTTTTTTGATTTCCCATTCTTCCCACCATTCCCATTTTCCATTCTTCTTGCTTGGTTTATTTTCATCCTTTCTATCTTATTTTTTTCCTCCACAACTAGCTTCTAACTAGGTGTTTATTCTTTGAGAAGCCTTCCATAATGGCCATTTTATTCTTATCTATTTTATCCTTTTGTGCTTTTCATTCCCCTTTCCTCTTTCCATCTCTATACACAATTATATTTTGTATCTATGTGAATGCCCATGCTTTGTATCCCTGCTAACCCCCTTACTTTATCCTTCTTTTTTTATTTTTATCATCCCTTATCTTCATCTCTTATTTTCATCACATTCCATTTCATTTTATTTTTCTATTACTTTACTTATTCCCTTTCCTATCATCTATTTCTCTCCCATTTTTCTTCACCACCTCGCCACTTTTCATCTTGTCAATCTCTTCTAATCACCCATTCAACTTGTCAATCTCTTCTAAAAAGTTGATTGATGCCTACCCTTTCTCTTCACCTTATTTTACACCCATCCTTTGCTTTGCCCCATTTTTATTAACCCCTTTCACATCTTCCATCCCATTATTATCTCTAACACCACCATATGATTTTCTTAGTTGTTCCTCTCCTTGCCTATCATCATTTCTCCTATCCATGCTTACACTATCATAATACCACCTGCTTCTTCACTCTCCTATCATCTTTTTTGTGTCCTTATTCCACTATTTTTTCCTCATGTTTCCCTTTCTTCCATGTGTTTCCTTGTTTTCCATTTTCATCACAAGACTATTTTCTCCTTGGTTTCTTTTCGACCCATTTTCAATTCTTTCATGACCTACCATATTTATAATCATCCCCTTCCCCTTCATGTTTTCTAACCTTCTCTCAAATTTATTTTTAAATTCCCTAATCTATTATTTTTCAGCACATTTCTCACATCTCTATCTTCTACCATTGGTTTTTCTTCTCATTTATCCATTTCATTTCATTTTTCTCATCCTCCTTGATGACATTACATGTGCATCATGATATTTTTTCCCTCCTTATCCATGTTTGGATTCTTACGTCATTATCCAAATTCATATTTATCTATGAACTTACTATTTTATCAATCATAATTCATCCTTCTCTTTTTATGCCTTCACATCATCCCTTTTTGTCTCTTCCTCATATTTTCCCATTAGAACTCTAGCTCCTCACTCATTAGAGTGTGTTCACCCGTTTGTCTTACTTTTCCATCCATATCCATGTTTGCTTCTTTATATCTTCCACTCTCTTACTTTAATGCACAAAATATTTTCAAGTTCACTACTTAAATTACATACATTTCTTCCTTTAATGTCTTTGTATGTTTTACATAGGTACTCTTTTTGTACCTTGTCCCTTTGCAACTATTCCCTTCACTTCATAGCCATTTTGCAACCCTTTTCCCATCCTCAACCATTTATCCAAATGCATCCTAGGTTTTCTTGCTCCAAGTTAACTTTATATTGATATATAAATCCTAATTCTTCTTCTCTACATTCATATAACCTATAGGTCCATTTTGTCTCCCCTTCTAATGTTGGTGCACCCATTTTCTTTCATTTTCATAGTGTGTCATATTCTAACCTTAGATGACATGGACATTGTGACCATATACATCACTATATGAGTTACCACTCATATATTATCCCTCTCTTACCTTAGATGATGTGGAAACTATGATTTTATATGTCACTATATGAGTACCCACTCATTTATTATCTCTCTTTTGCCTTAGATTAGGTGAAAATCATGATTGTATCTATCATTATATGAGTCCCCACTCATCTATTATCTCTCTCTTACCTTAGATGATGTGGACATTATGATTATCTCATCACTACCTAGGTGAACACTCATCTATTTTCCTTCTCTCTCCATAAAAATCTCATCCTTTTATGAGTATTATTATTGTCTACACTCTTGTCATTTTATGGGTACATTTCCATCTAAATCTCCTCTATCTATTTCTTCTTATGCATACCTCCTTCATTTTTATTCTCCCCTTTCTAAGAGAAATAAATGTGTCCTAAATTCTATCCATATTATCATTGGTATTCACACCATTTTCAATGATAAGAGTGTTTAGACTATTTAGTCAATGCTCAAGGGCATGGGCCCCCTGGGGTCAATTTGGCCATTTTTTCCATCATCTCCACATTATGATTTCACTTGTTCTTATTTATATCTAAAACCACATGGTTATATCTAAGTATCCTCATCTATCATTCAATGATTTTGGCTACCAAAAGTATCAACCTTGGACTCAGTAGTTAGTCCTATCATGTGCTTCTTTTTTGTGTCAATTTATTTAGTTTTTGTTTTCACCTATGTGTTTTTGTGATTCTGATGAACTTGTCTTCATTGAAGTTATTTAATCTTATTTTTCTTGTCATGTGTCTTATGATTTAATTATTTTATCTTAGGTTCATCATTATTATTTGTCTACACTTTTTATTTTTCTTTTTGATTGTGTTCATCTTCTTTCCACTTGTTTTCATTTCTTTTTATCATGTTTTGAGTCAAGATTATTGTATGTATTACACTATAGTATGATTATGATTTTTCCATATCATGATGCACTCTATTTTTCACAAATTATAATATTTTTAGTCGTTATGCATAAAAAAACACAAATAAACTTAGGTTACTCCACTCTTACTCACCTATTCATAATGGAATTCCAAATCAAGACAAAAAAAAACAAACACAAGGAAACTCTCTAACCATCCATGCAATCTCCATCCAATTAGACTTTCCAGTTCATCCTCTCTCCGTAACCTATCCCATCCCATTTAAATCCATCATTTTCATATTTTAAAACCATTTTTATCCACCATTTTAGGCCCCAATTAATTGAAATCCTAACACTCTTTATCAAACTCCATAAGACTATCCATTATGTAAAGACTTCCTCTCAAATTATAAATTTTATATATTTTATTTTAAATATTGTAAATTTATTGGGATATATCATTCCCACCTCTACTCATGTGACCCTTGAGTCTTGAGTACCATCTAAGTGTGTAGCTTCTGAGAAATAAATACTCTTTTTCTTATCTATTCTTTAATTTTTATCTAGGGGAAAATAATTTTACACCAACTTTAATCTTGTATGTATGACATTGATTTCTAGTGTTTCACTTTCTTACTGGCCTTCATTATCACCACTTCATCATTTTTTCTCCTACCTCATTTTGAGTGTTCCTCCACTTTCATGTATTAACACTCAAGGGGCATCATCATGGGTAACTCATTTTCCATTCCAATCATTATCTTATTCTTCTATCTAAACTCCCTTACCTATCGGTTAGAAAAGATAAATCCATAACACCCTTCATTTCTTCATCTAATTTTATATTTTATTTTATTTTTTCCCCACCTTTCATCAAATTTTTCATTTTTTTGAAAATTCATTTCTTCGATAATGTCTCATAACAATTTCTCAAAGAGGGGGAAAATGTAGACACTTAAAATCAAACACTTTGTGTTGATTTTAACCTTCTTTGCACTAAATACCTAATCTTATCTAATCATCCCTAATTTTCCCTAATCACTATTCATTATTCACTATTCATTAATTTATTATCCATAAATTAATCCAAATTTAATTAACTAATCATTCTATAATTAAAAATTCCATTGATTTTGGAAATTCATGATTTTCATAAATCTAAAAAATCAAAATTATCCTTACATGCCCAAAGGCTCTACCTATCCCCACCATTCTAATTTAATAATCCACTTTTATTTCTCCTGTATTCCATATTATAATTTAATAATTTAACAATCCACCTTTATTCCCATTATCCTCCATTATCTAATGTAATAATCTACCTTTATTCCCATTATCTTCCATTATCTAATTTTCTCCAATTTAATAATCCACCTCACATCCACTTACTAATTTTATATCATATCTTTCTCCCAAATGAATTTTATATTCATTTGTGAGTCCTACATGTTCTCCACTCCAATTTTTAATTCAAGATTCCCATTATGAATTAAAAATTACATTTTATTCCTATCCCTTGATCTTTATCTCAAGATGGATGGTTCACATCTATTTCCAAATTCTATAAATTAGAGGTTATTCCTCCAATTTAGTCAAGCTTCTTTATTATAGGTTTATGATGTTGAGATTGTAAGAGATCGCATACCATAATGCTGCCCATTTTTCCCTTGTGTTAGAAGAGTGGGAAACCACATTTTTTAGAGAAAATCAAATCCAAATCACAATAGAGGAATATTCATTTTATACTAACATATAATTTAGTTCTTTTCTTTCATTTTTATCTCTTTTCATAGTTTAAATTAGTTTAGAATAAGATTTCATTTGATTTTTTAGATTATTTACTTTTATAGATTTCATTAATATAGTTATAAATATGAAGTTCTCTGATAAAGGTTGCTAAAGGTTGAGGATATTCCACTCAAACTTGTAAAAATTACAACACTTCTATCATTACTTGGTGGTGATGAGGTGAGGTATTGATTAGTTCATACAAACTCATCTTGACTGACATCTAGTGAAGCTATTTTAGAACTACTTATTGGATTGATTCATATATATTAGAGTGAGAAGGTCCCAAGATGTAAATTTTTGGTCTGGTTGAAGGTAAAGGTGTTTGGTGTTGGCCAGGTGATTGGGTGGAGGAAGAGGGATATGTTCTTTTAATGGACACCTTTGTCTTCCCCTTATCCTTTGGTTGAGCATGTGATTGTGTGAACACATGGATGGTATAGATTGGGGGAGGATTTAGGCTAGGTGATTGATTTAATTCCTCTTCAATCTAAGGTGAGGGTGGAAGGGTAGATAGGTGTTGGTCGATGGTTTTTTTTTCTTGAATAGATGTTGGGCTCATAGAGGGTTAATCTAATAACAAGTCATCCTTATGATATAGCTAATGGGCTATCACTTAAATAGCTTTGCAATTATTTATGGAATGCCTAGGTGTCCTATGGTATGAACATAATAATTTTTCATTATACAAAGATGGTTTATGACTATATGGGTTAAATGGTTTGATAGGTGGCAAGGTTAAACAAGATTCTTGATTTAGCCCCTGTAGGATGGTGTAGTAAGACTTGGACAATGGTGGTAGAGGCATGGAGGGATTAGGTTTGGTATTTGAGGTGGAAGTACTTTTCAAATTGGTCTTAATGGTCAAAGACTTGGGTGAAGGGGTGTCCTTGGTGGATGATTTGGGTTTTGATAGAGAGGATGAGGATTGGGGGTTTGAAAGTGTTAAGTTAGAAATTTATGAGACAATTAGTTTAGTTATGGATGATTAGGATATAGGAGGTATGTTCATGGATGGTTCAATGAAAATATGTATGGATTAAATGAGGAGTGATATCATAACCAAAAGTGGTGGTTGGGTTTTGATTGGGATGGTTGGTTTCCCAATTAAGGTAGAGGTATATGGTCCTAAAATAGAGGGTAAAGTGGAGAGGGGTGGTAGAGTTTTAGTTTCTAGGTGGTTTTACCTTCTTTGTTGGATTAGCATAGGGGTTGTCTAATAGGATTAATGGAATTAAATCCAACTTTACTGATGGGTGAGTAATGTTATGGGTAGGAAATAAACCAATGTTCTTAGTGGATTTGGTTAGAATGGTAGAAGATGATTTGGTGACTTTGGGTGAGTTTAGTTTTGGTGGTGTTTTTATAGTTTGAGAGGTCGATGTGTTCAATGGTTGGGTTGTGGTGATAATGGATTTGATAGTGAAAAGGGTATGTTTCTCAAATAAATAGGGGTCTTGCTTATTTTTATATGGGAGTCTAAGTTATTTCTAAAAGGTGACCTGATCTAGGTTAGGATCAAATATGAATTATAAGTTTTTAACTAGTATAGAGAAAGGTTTATAAATGTTTTTGAATCTACTAGTAGTGGATTCAAAGGATAAAACCAAAGGTTAATGGGAAGGAATGATGATCTCATCATTTTCTTGATCAAGAGTTTCTAATATTTGGGAAGGTGAGTCCTTGATGGGAAGTGTATGCAAATTAGTCTCTTCCTTAGGATTGATCACTAAAGGAAGAGTAGATTATTATATGATTGAGTAAAATGATAAAGTGATAAGGGTCTCCTCATCTGATGTGCATATCAATGGAGAGGTTGGTGACTCCAATACCTCAATAAGTAGAGTAGAGGAAGAAGTGATTTAGTTGATGGTTTCCTTAGTAGTGAGTTCACTAATAACCATATTGATAGTATGGGTCTCATGATCATGAGAATATTCTAATTTTTTTTCACTATTGGTAGAAGGAGTGTGGTTGGGAAATGGTTGTCTAAATATCTCAAGTGATTTGTTTAGGGGTGCATTGGGTTTATCCAACATAAGCTCCCCATTTTTAATGAAGGTTTGGACAACATTATTTAAGGTGTTAAATCAACTAACATCATGTCCAATTACTTAGTGGAAGGTGCACAATTCACTCTCTTTATACCAAATAGGTGTAGGATGAGATGAATCAAATTACTATAGAGGTTTGATTAGGGGAATTTATATGATATTTGATTTTAATAATTTCTCCAAGACTGAAGCATTTGAGTCTCCAAGTGGAGTGAATTATTTTAAAGTGTTATAGTTTATATTCTTGGTGTTTTGATTAGAGGAATTCTAATAATTATATTGGTTAATAATGGGTAGATGGGTGGTCTTAAGAATAACCACATTCATGGTTCCTTTGTTTTAGGGTCGGTATTGGTTTGGTTGTTGGGTTTATAAGAGGAAGCCTCATTTGACTTGAAGGTGGAATTTTTGTTTCTCAAATTCAAATTCCCCTCATCAATGGCCCTATTTTATAGTTTTTGTGCCATGGTGAAAGCTTAATCAAAGGTCTTGAAGCTTTGGACCTATAAATTAGAGGAAATGTGTTCAGCATAGGCCTAAGCAAAGAGTTCAATCAACTTAGGTTGGGGGAGAGAGAAAGAGAGTTGGTTTATGAGACTTCTCCAATGGGGCATCAATTCAATAATGGATTCATCATTGAACTACCAAATAGAGTAAAAATTAGTGATGGAGACTTTCTTAGATATGTTAATGGAAAAGTGATCTAAGAAAATCTAAGCTAGTTGGGTAAAATAAAAGAGGGAGTGATTTGTAATATCACTAAACCAATCTAGTGCCGAGCCTGATAGAGACATGGGGAAGGTACAAAGAAGGAGATAATAATTGTAGGTAATCATATAACATTAATGCCTCAATACTCTTAGGTGATGTTGAGCATCCTCCTTACTTTGGAACTTTAAAAACTTTAGAATTTTACATTGAGGAGGATATGGTTGAATGGGGATGGATGGGTGATTTGGTTCATTACATATTTGGTCATATGATAAAATATTATGAGCTTGAAAAATAGAGGATTCCAAGGTAGCCATCTTATCCATTAACATTTTCATAATATTAGTTTAGGGTTATACACCCTTGTAGTTATAAGGTAGGTTATGTTGGGTTTGGGTGGGTGAAGCATATGGGTAACTTGTGGGGGGTTGAGAAGCTAACACATATTAGTATGTGGTCATGGGTGTTTGATATGATGTCATATATGAATACATGAAGATAGGTGGTTGGTGGAAGGTAGAGGTACATACCCTTATGGGTTAGGTGTGTAGCTTGAGTTATGTGTAATGGGTTCATGTTGAGAGATTAACATAGGTTGGGTAAGGGGTATGGTTGGGATAGTAGATATAGGGTAGGTGGTTTAATTTGGTACTAATTGGTAGAAAGGTGGAAGGTATGAGAACTACCAAGCTCTTAAATGGAGTGGAGGTAGGTAGTTAGAAGTAAAAGGAATGGTGATTTCACTAGTATAGGGTACTCCTATAGTAAGGTAAGTACTCATGCATAAATGTTAGGTTGCTCCTATGCTAGGAGGGTTATTATTTGGGGAAGAATATTCTTGGGTATTTCTTAGTTGAGCGAGCTAATTTTGAATTGTGGTATAGGTGGGGTTATTAGTAGAAGATGATGCTTAGGTGACTAGAGGTTGGGTGGAGATGGTGGTAACAAAAGTGTCACACATAAGGTGGTTAGGCATGTAATAAGGTGTATCAATAGGTGGAACTGAATTAGGGGTATGGTATAATATGGGGTTAAGATAATACTGAAGGGATATGGGATTGTTATCCAGAAAGGTGGTGAAGTTTGCATCACCTTAGGCAATCATCTAAGGGATGATAGGACTCTCAAAAGGATGAGGATAACTCTCTACCTTTGAGATGTAATCTTTAGATGAAGGAGAAGAGTAAGATAGATGATTAGGAGGTGGGTCTTGGTTTTCTTGGTTTCTTATTTATTGTCTAGTCAAAACCATGTAGATGAAGAGAGGAGGAAGATACAAAAAATCTCATAACTCAAACAAAGAGAAGACAAGAAAAATCAAGGAAAAAAAACACACACTAAAATAGGTTAAATCTTAAGATTATTTTTAGTCTCTCTTATGTCCTATGCCTTAAGCTTTAATAATTGTGTGACTAAAATTGGCTTGTAGAGTGGGTACTAGAGAAGAAGTATATGGTTGGTTTCAAGTTGTGTTTAAGATCTCAAAGGTATCTATATTGGAATTAGTATATGGATTGATATTGGGGTCTACCACCTCACTTCACACACCATAATGATAATGGTGTTAGGTGCTTAACTGAGATATACGAATTGCCAGAGATTATACTCAATTAAAGAGCTGAGTTGGTTCTTCCCTTAGTGATGAAATTCAAGTAGGATAGTTGGGAAATGTGACCACTAGTTAATGAAATCCTATTTAGGTCTTATTTCAATGTTTGATGCTTATTTTATATGTAAGTGGTTTGGTTTTATGTGTGTGATAATAATGAAGTTACAATTGAATTACTTTGCTTTAATTAAGCTATGTGAGCTAAAATAAATAAGTAGACAATGGATGTAATCAATTTTAAGCCCAAAAAGAAATTTTGATTTTGTTGTATGATTAGAGAGATAAAAAGAAGCACCTATATGAAACTATGAACCTAAAAAAAGACTCAAGTGTCCCATCGGGCATGCTAGAATGTTTTAAATAAATATTCACATATGTTCTTAAAAGAAGAGAAAAGAAAATTGAAAAGGGTATGGTAAAAAAACTTGATATATTATGCACACATTGATCTAGATGGTTGTAGATACTCCTCTTTGGATTATAAAGAATGATATTTAAATAATAAATCACTAAAAAAAATGGTTTGATTAATTGGATAGTTGGGTGGATTGCCTAGCAAGCTAGATCTAAGAAGCATGAGCTTCCTTGGAGGCTATCAATCCACACTTTTAAATAATCAAGTTCTAAAAGATTAAGTACTTACATAAATAAAAAAAGTACTTAAATTAAGTACAAGATGTGTTTGATAAAATAATAGACAAAATTGACTAATTATAGAAGTAATTTGGTTAGTACTAATGCTAAATGGTTTGGGTATGGTTCAAAAAATAGGGTTGTTTTGTGATCAAGCAAAGGGAAAAAAATAGATTTAGTTGAAGTTTGGTTGGTGAAAATAGATTGAAATTATTTTGTCACATAGTGACCATCAATGGTTGGGGTGACCATCGATGGTTAGGGTAACTATCAATGGTTGAGGTAATTATAGATGGTTGAGATAGACTATCAATAGTTAGGGTGACCATTGATGGTTACTATAGGTTAGGTCAAGTCAAGAAAAGATTATTTTAATGAGGTCATGGAATGGTATTCTTAGAGATGGGTTTATGTTGAGTTTATTGTGAAATATAAATAAAGTAATTGAATTCTTGAAAATAGATGCTTAGCTTGTTGGTTATTGATCTAATAAATGGTTGAGGTAGTTGGTTGATAAACTCATTGACGGAGTATAGGGTAATTTTGGTAGAGTGATAGTAATTGTATATTGGCTTATGGATGATAGAATTTCATATCTCTATCATACTTGTTGGTTCACTAAAATAACACCTATAAAATAAAACTTTGATAAAAGAATCTCTAGATGATGATTGCTTGATTTTAGACCCACATTCACCCTCTCCACCTCTCTCTTTATAGGAAAGAAGGAGAGGTGTAATAATATATTAATAATAGGTTAAACAAGAAGTTAAAATTTAGATTTTCTATGAATTGTCTTGCACATGAATTAGACAAGCTAAATATAAAAAATCAATTCAAAGTGATGTAGTAGTTTAGTGGTGTAGGTGATGGAAACCTAACCATCGGTAGTCAAGCCTAATTATCAATGGTTAGGGTGACTAAAGATAGTTGAGGGTCAAAGGTCAAGTTGGGTTAAAATGTGGATTATAGTCAAAAGGTCAAGTCTAGTCCTTAAGGGGTCTTAAGGTGGTCTAGGGGTATTTCAATGCTTAGAAATATAGTGTGTGGTTTTCTAGTATCTATACATATGATTGATTATGCAATATATACAAACTTGTGTATTTGTGTCATGTTCACATTTATAAAAAATGTGTGTGAAGTACACTTAAAACTCTTTGACTAATAAATATTTCATATAATTTATCAAATATCATACATATCCTTTTGAGGATGATTCCAATGGAAAAAATAGACTCCATAAACAAGCCTATAAATTTTTTGTTAGACATAATATCCTTTACTTTTGTAATGTTGAAGGCACTGTACTCCATCTTTACTAAATAATAAGTTTCTTATCTTATTGAGAAATCACTAATAAATTTCATGTATAATATATAGAATGTACACATAGTAGATCTAAGATGTAAATGATTAGCAAATCATAATAATAATCATAGGTCAATGAACACATAACACATAGATAACATGGGAAAGAACTTGAGAGGTAAAAAACCCACAAAGATGCTATTAAAATTATTGAGAAACTATTGGCCCCAATACAAATCCTTTTTCCCTCACTCCTTTGTATCAAAAAATTATTCACAAAAGCTTTTACAAGATATTTTCCACATGAAAATATCAATTCACGTAATGTTTTAATGTTTTAATCAAGTGTATTTATCTATGTAAATTACAATAGGGGTAAAATCCTATTTATAATTGGGATGAGGGGATGTGACATTGTAACCAATGGGTCCATCCTTCCTTGAGAATAATTTTTAAATAACTGGTAAGTAATAAACAACTTATGTTTAAATATTTATTTACACAAGTTTTTTCAACCCATGTTTAATAAATAATAAATCATTTATTATTTAATTAATTAAATGTAGTAAGGGTCTAAAAATAGACCACTTAGCCATTAAATGTTCAAAAACTCTCACTAGATTCTAAGTGGGGATACATTCCATAGTCACCTTAATAAATGAATTATTCTAAGTAAAAAATTAAAGGATTCTATAAAAATCATCATTCCAAACAAAATATTTTGAAAAAAAAAATGAATTATAATCCATAAAATACTTAAGTTTAAGCTAACATGATCATGAGACTACATCTCACAATTTTTCATGAATAATCATCTAAGAATTATTAGATCCTTTTATAACATAAATACCTCCATTATAATATGCTTTAAATTATTAGAGTACAAAATTAAAACTTTCACATGAATTTTACTTAGATCACATAAGTTTCACATGAAGTTTATAATGCTTTACAATGAGAATAAGTATAGAAAAGTAACACATGGCCATTAATAAGTGTAATTTTTATGCACACTCCCCCTCAGTGTTAACTCTAAGAGGTCCAACATTGCACAAAACTAATAAAAATTGGTAGAACCAAGTGGTTTTGTGAATATTTATACCACATGTTCATCTATAAAATAAAGTTATAGATCAATATCATCATTGAGGAATTTATTGTAGATAAAATGTAGATGAACATTAATATGTTTAGTTTGTTGGTGATACACTAGATTTTTCCCCAAAGCTATAAAACTTTGGTTATCACAATGAAGGATAGTACTGTGAGAAACATCTAAATGAATTTCTCCTAATAACCTTTAAAACTACATGAATTCTTTAGTAACCTCTAGAACACTTATGTACTCTAATTTAGTAGAAGAGATAGATATGTTAGGTTACTTTTTGTTGCTCCAAGTGATATCACTTGCACCAAACTTAAACACATATATAGAATTAGATTTATTATCTATAGTATCACCAACATGGTTAACATCACAATCACCATACATTTAACATTATTAATGGAAGAATAAAAGAAACCAAAATTAATGGTTCCTTTGATATAAAAAAAGTATACATTTTACTAATTTATAATGATCCAAATATGGATCCTTTATAAATATAGAATTAACACTAATAACATATGAAATATTTGGCCTAGTAATGGTTAGATAAATAAAACTACCAATGAGTTGTTTATACAAAGGAGGGTTAGTTTTTCACATGTAAGTTTTAGATCATACTTAACACCAACATCAATAAGAGTAGATGTAGGATTACAATCAAGCATATTAAACTTAATAAGAAGATTATGAGCATAGTGATATTTTGATACGATAATTAGTTTTTATCATTAAATATATCTATTCCTAAAAAATAATGTCAAATGCCTAAATCAGTATTTTCAAACATTTGACTTAGTTTATCCTTATATTTATGAACTAAACTAATTAGATCATCATTAATTAGAATATCATCTACATATATTGTAATCAAGACTAAATGAACATTTTCAACTTTAAAAAATAGATCATTATCATAATAATAGTTAGATAAACCTAATTCTTCAAAATAAGAAGTGATTTTAGAATATGAAGATCAAGGAACTTGTTTTAAACCATATAGAAATTTATTTAACTTACACACAATGTTATTTATTAGGGTGAGTGAAAACTTTAGACTGGGACATATATATATCCTATTTTAAATCACCAATCATGAATGCATTTTTTGCATTTATTTGGTGTATAATCTAAACATTTTGTGTTGTAATAATTATGAGTAATCTACCAATACTCATTTTAGCTACAAGAGCAAAGGTTTTAACATAGTCAATCTTGGGTTTTTGAGTAAAACCATGAGCAACTAATCTTGATTTAAACTTGTCAATTTTACCAATTGAATTATATTTGATTTTATAAATCCACCTACAAAAAAACTATGCATTTTAGGTAGAGGTGGGAAAAGAACCCAAGTCTAATTTTTAGTTAAGGTATTATACTCAAACTTCCATAACAACTTTCCATCTATCATATTGAATGGATTCCTCAAATAATTGAGGTTCACATTCATACATAGTCATAAATCATGATAAAAATGTTGACTTATAGTTATTTTATTTATATTATAAATACTTTAAGAATGGATTAAGGATTATACCTATTTAGGTATTTTATATTGAACATGAAACACAAGTGTTTCCTTGAACTCTAAGTTATCTAAAGATGGATCAAATTCCTCTAGGGGTTTTATTTTTTCATAAGGAGAAATAAGAGATCCAAGTTAATCAAAGGAGAAACATCAAGGAGGATCCATAGAGGGCTCATAAAAAGTTTTTTGAGAACAATAACATTCCTATTCTTAATTATATGTAATTTATATGGATCATATACTCTTAATACTTTATTATTATCACCATAACATATAAAAACACAAGAATATGAAGTAGGATCAAGCTTGTTTATTTTAACTTTAGGAACAAAGATTGAAGCAGGGCTACCAAAGATCCTAAGATGAGAAACATTGAGTTTATTTTTATAAAAAATTTATAAAGGAGTATAAATATGAAAATATTTAGTAAGGAATATATTCAAAAAATGCACAATAATATTCATGGGTTTAGCCCATGATAACTTAGGAACATTTGTAGAATGCAACATTGTTAGCCATTTTTATAATGGTGTAGTTTTTTCATTTCATCAATACCATAATATGAATAATCAAGTCATATGGTGTTATTCACGACTACATAAAATCCATTAATTATCACTAAAATCAAACAAGGCAACATATAAAGTAATAACATTAGAATTATATTATTGATTATTGTTTTGATTATGTTTCTTTTAATGGTTTTTATTAGATTTCTCCCCCCTTTTTTTTTATGGGTTTTGTTTTTATTTTTATAACAATTTACCCTTCTATGTCCAAATTTACCACATATTATAATTTCCATTAAACTTAGGTTTATGATTCTTATTGCCAAATTTATTGTTCCTATCTTTTCATTAGCAGAATTAGGGTTAGTTTTTAAATTTATATTATTATTAGAAACATGGTTGAGAGTGATAAGTGACCAAGTGGTATTCTATTTAGAATCAAAATTAGACATCACTTTATCTCATTGAATCAAAAAATCTAATAGGGTAATGAGGTCAAGGATATCTTGCTCTGTTTGGTACTTTGAATTCAAAATTGAGATGAAATTATGAATTTTTTATGAATATTAAGCTAAATAATAAAATGTAACAATTGATATTTAATTAGATTATAGTTACATCCATATAAATAATAATTAATATTCTTAATTTTAGTAATAAATTTAACAAATTTTTCATCACCTTTCATAGGTGTAATAAGAAATTAAAGAATCAACTTAATAATCTTAGAGAGATGAGTGCCCTTATGCATATACTCAAGGATTTTCCAGCCATATTTAAAAGACTCCTGATTACTGATATGGATTAGGAATTCATCCTTAACACTCTACAATATAATTGACATGGCTTCCTATAATTTATGTTGAAAGGTATTTGAAAGATTAGGTGCAACATGTCATCTAAATGGGGTGTTATCAGTACCAATGACTTTATTTGGACCATAAATTTTAATTTAACAAGAATTTTCCATATATTATAGATTGATCTATTAATAATTTGATATTTATCTAATAAAAAGTTAGGTGAAGCCATTTATTCCCTTTAAGAATGAAAATATAACACTAGATAATACTTAAAATTGGACCCTTTTTAATGTGAATTGTAAATTTATTTTATATTAAATAAAATTACAAATGTAAAAAAGTAATAATTATTTAAATATATGCTAAACAATACAAAAAATTGAATCAAAATGCACTAAGTTATGTGTCACAAGTGTTGCACATAGAATAACTATCTAAATAATATGATTAAAAAAGGTACAAAAATAATAATATAAGGATAAAAAATAAAAAAATGTGGACCACACCAAAGCATTTAGAATATGAAAAAATTATCTAGGTCAAAAGTCAAAATATAAAGGTCAAAGTTACACAAGGGTTTTGCATGTGAGTTACTCCACACACAAACCAAAATTTTTTTCTAATTGAACAAAAAAATAAAAATCTAGTGGGTTTTGAACACTAGACCTCTTCCTTACAAGGTTTTAGCAAAATAAGAGCCACCAACCCTACTATGATACTAATAGAGAATTTACATGAACAAAAAAATATTTAAACCTTTTTTATCTAATTTTTAAAATATAAAAATAAAAATAAAAACATGCATGTAATTTTAAAAGTAAATCAATATTACCATTTCAAAGTTTTTGGAAAAAAATAAGTTAAAATAAGGTGGGGGCCACTTATGTAAAATAAATATTTAATAATTAAATTATTTAAAAACAATCAAACTATATGAAACAAAATTCATATCTATAGCTTCATGGCATTGGTATGACACTCATGTAGATGCAAAAATTCTCACAAAAAATGATATAAGCCATCATAGACCTCTAAATTTTGCCAACCTTCCTAAAAGATTGAAACAAGGCATAATAGAGATTTAAAATTATATTTTTGATAAATAATTCAACATTTTAAATTATCTAGGCTATATTGTGGCACCTAGGTGGCTAAGGAAAAATCATATATGCTTCAAAACTCCTTTTCATAGTGTGAAAACATGCCTTGAAACTTCAATTTGATACAACCAAAGCCTTAAAAACACTTTTAATCTAAAAAAAGCATTTAAAAAAATTTCCAACTCCTCAGATCTATACAACCATGTCCAAGAAGCAAAGGACTTCAAAAAATTGAATATTGGTTACTTGAGAGGAGTGTCTACTACTTGAATGGAGGTTCAAGTGATCAAAAAATAGATAGATAATCCACCACAAAGATAAAAAAAATATTCCCTCTTTCTATGGCATACCAAGCCAAAGAAGGCTTGTAAAATAATTGAAATATTAATTGAATTTGAATATATATATATATATATATATATATATATATATATATATATATGGAAATTGATAACATACTTTCTAGTCAAATACATCCCATAGGCTTTGTTACCATGATAAATTTCATGTACAATATATAGAATGTAGACATAGTAGATCTAGGATGTAAATGATTAACAAAGCATAAGAATAATCATAGGTCAATAAACACATAGCACATAGATAATGTGAGAAAACTATCAAGATGTAAAAAAACCCAAAAATATGATATTAAATTATTTTATAAACTATTGACCCAAAGACAAAGCTTTCTTTCCTCACTCCTTTTATGTATCAAAATTTTATTCATAAAACCTTTTATAAGATATTTTACACATGTAAATATCAATTCACTCAATGTTTTAATCTTTTCACCAAGTATGTTTTTTCATGTGAATTACAATAGGGGCAAAACCTTATTTATAATAGGTATGAGGGGAGGTGACCATTTTAACCAATGGATCTAGCCTTCCCCAATAATAATTTTTTAATAAATAGTAAGTAATAAATAACTTATGTTTTATTATTTATTTACATGAGGTTTTTTAAACTGTGTTTAATAAATAATAAATCATTTATTATTTAATTACTTAAATCTACTAAGTGTCTAAAATATCCCACTTAACAATTAAATGTTCTAACTAACACATGGGGGAATTTATATTGGCCATTGTAGTGATCATGCCACATCCTAAAAATTCCTATGTATGGATTTTTATTTAAATACCCTTGAAAATCTTGCCATTGCTCTTTCAAATAAGTGTAATCCTTTCCTTCTCCATGATGATCTTATTTATTCTCTTTTGGCTAAGATTTAGACCCTTGAATATCCTTATCCATTCTTTATATGGGTATTATATCTCATCAATAAGTTACCTCAATCATAATATTGTTAGAGGTATAATCACTGAGAGTGGGGGTGAATCAGTGATGCTAGATAATCCAATTCAATTCCTAACTCTTAAACATTCAACATACATCAACTTGATCAACATAAACATGAAATCACATACATCTGGAGCATATATAAGATCATACATCACATGAACACGTCATCTATGTGGGAAACTCTCTAGGGGAATAAAACCCACTAAACCTTGTAAAATGGACTACAGTCTTATAAAACAAGATCTAATATTTATACCAACACCAACTGATCAAGGAACACCCATCCCTAAATTTAGTGGCATACCTATTCCATAAGGAGGAACTAAACCCCTAGGAAACCAAACAGCCACTCATCTACATTGATCTAATCACCACCTATGATATGATGTCTACTACACTTGATGATGTTCTTCTCTTACTTTCTCTCTTTCCCCTTTACACTCTCACAAACTTGCACACATAAGCAATGCATCCAAAACACCCTTTTAGATCACTCTTCACTTCTTAGGACATTCAAAATCAAAAAACCTACAACAAAAAATCTATAAAAATATCAAAAACATGACCTATATGTCATTCACATGATCTTAAACCTACTCTAATCTTTAATCCATCCACTAAGCACAGTCACTCAATTAGCCTCTTTTAGTCATATTACGTTTAATGACCTATGTGTTCACCTTCATCACCTTGATTAAATAAGAATAACTTATCCTCTTCACTCTCTATTGGTCCTAAATGATTTTTACCTTCTCTTTCAAATTTTATCTCCTTTTCTTAGCTCTAAACATCCACACATAGCATAATTAGTCCAATTAGACCTTGTACTTATACCACTCTCTTCTTTTAACCCATCTTGGTTAGCCAGATGCTTTACACATTTGAACCACATTTTAAATATGTCATCATACACATTATATGTATGAACCACAAACTCCTTAGATCAGGCAATACCTCATTAGCCCAAAACCACCATTAGGTCTTGGTGAGACCTAGAATAATTAGGCCTTCATACTCACACATTACATGTTAGACTACTTGGACTACCTTCATATTTTACCAATTATTAGAACACAACTATATCCAATAGACCCTTTCTCACTTCCTCATGGGCCCATTCCACTTGGAACACCAAATCAATATTTTAACCTACCAATTAGGTCTCTTTACTATTCATGTCTTCATACACAGAAAACACAATCTCAAACTTTTGAATCAAACACTCAAGTATTTCACATAGACATAATTAAATCACATTGATGAACCATTTAGGACCTATAATACACATCCATGTGATTTAAACACTTAAACACAAGCTCTAAGCACTCAAGTTCAACTCTCTTAAAATAACCACTCAGTTTGGTCACACATAGTCAAAATATAATTATACTATTTTGACTCTCCATATTCAATCAGGGGAAAAATATGACAAAAAAATTCATTATAATAAACCTTAGATACTTATATAGAATCTTCATACTCATTTCCTTATTCAATTCTACTCAGAACACTTTAACTCATTCTTGAAACATGGTCACTCAATCTGCCAGTGCATTCAACAAACATAGTCAACTTATAAGAAAATTTTCACACTAAATATGGACTGTTCAAACCTCAAAAATAAACATATATGTTACTCATGGATTCAAAAACATTCTTTAATAGTTATCTCATCTTGAAACATCAAAATACTATCAAGAACAACTCGCTTATCCTTCTTAGGTCACTTGTAGAACATGGTCAAACACACAGTCAACTTTGGAGATTAATAAATTTGATTATAAAAACATTCAAAACTTCTAACTAGCATTTTTGGATGCACCTTGAATACCTTTAAAATTTTTATTTTTACTATATCAAGAAATTTGTCTTCAAAACATAGTGAAATCCATGACAGACACAATTTGTCATATACAAAATCTAAGACCTTCTTCATGATACCAACAAAATGACAACACAATATCCTCATAACATATACCAACCTTGAATTCAGTCTTCACCATTTTTACCAATAAATTTAAATAATATAAATTGACAAGTTCTTATCTTTAGGACCAAAAACCTTGAACACACACTGAGCACACTAGAATAGGATCAACATACCTTTCTATGTAATAGAATATTTTGACAAATCCCCATTATTGATTAGAAACCTAGATATTTTCATTTCCTACCTTTAGATCTTGCACATATAGCTTCATTATTCACTACTTTAACCAACTACACCATCCTTCAAATATTTGACCAAAACTTTGACTTTAAGATCACCGTCCATGAATTTATCTTTTAAAACATTCCATTAGAACACTTTGGAGTAGTTACATAAAACTCATTGCTCCCCTTTATCCAAGCACATTTTTAAAAAGCTATTTCTTGTCTTACAACATCAACCAAAACTCAACTAGCATCCACCATGCTTCTTCTTGCTAACAAGTGTCTCATTAAAGCCCAGAGAGAGACACCCCTTTGAAATAGGTAGACTAAAAGTCCCAAAAATTAAGAGACTCCCATATCTCCATACTCTCATTTGAATTTTAGTCTTACCTCATCACCAAATTGAATTTGAATAGATCATTTACTTCATTATTTGCTTTATAATTGTCAAAAAATGTATACAACAAAAACTCTTGACTTTCCTTCATGTCTATCATTCCAAATGAACCATCTTTGGTCTTAGTCTGATCTCTCTTAACAGGCTTAGGTTTTTAGAACCATTTTTGACCTCTTCCTTGCATGCTAGGAGATCCATACAGCTTATTTTTATTTTAGAACTCATTCAACCTATTATTTCAATACCTATCAATGTGACCAACTCTATGACATCTAAAACAAACAAGATCATTCATACCTTTTGCTTGATGATGATTATGATCTTTCTTTGACTGATTTATTCTCCTCTTACATTCTCAAGAAATATGTCCAAACTAATTGTATGCATAAAAATAAATTTGGGATGAATATCTCACTACATTGATCTATCTATCTTGGCTTCTTTATTTCACTCTAGGAGCCTGATTAAACTTATCTTGACTTGATGGTATTTTCTTCCATAACCTAGAAATGTGACCAACTCTTTGACAAGTGTAGCAAATAATGTCTTCCATGCCTTTTTTTTTAATATGGAAATGATATCCCTTTGAATGATTGCTTCTTATTACATATTCATTTGTTGTATAACCAAAAAAATGACAAAGGAAACAATGGCCCATAAAAGATTTGGCATACTTTGAAGCATTTAGTTGTCTGATTAGCTTCTTCATTTTACCTTTGACTTGATTTGACTCTTTTTATTTCATGTTACCATCCTCTTTGCCTTGTTTTTATCTCTTTTATTATTCTTCAATATTGACTATGTTGACTATGAACTTTTCATGCTCATCTTTCATGGAAACAAGATTAAATTTCAATTGAACACATTCATCTTTGTTAGCCCTCATGCTTGAACTTGTATCCTCTAATTAAATTTTGAGATATTTGATGGCCTCATTATCCATGTTAGCCTTTTTATCCATGTCATCTTTCAATTTACATGTTTGATCTTTCATATACTTGATCAGTTCTTGATTATCCTTTTCCTCTTTCATGGATTTTTTTGACAAACTCTCCTCAAAAGATCTGACTTGCACTTCAAGACCTTTGATCATATTCCTCATTTTATGATTCCTCTTCTTTTGATTCCTTAGCTCACCAAGTTCACTCATGAGCTTAGCTTCTATATCAAATTATTCTTCCTCACTATCATTACAAACTTCATCATCAAACATGATGACCTTTTCACCCATATTGTACCTTATATCACCTTCAAGTGGTTAAAATTGCACAAAAGGTCCTACTCTAATACCAATTGTTATAGTTGTAATCACTGAGAGGGGGGTGAATCAATGATGTTAGATAATCCAGTTCACTTCCATAAGTAATATAATCACTCATAACATCCTATAGGGTCTCTACAACATGTCCATACCATCAATAACATCCATCAATTGCCTTATTAAGTCAAACACTAAAGAACCATACAAGAACACTGAAGCACATTAAAGAATACTTTGTCATTATCATTATAGCATATATGACACCTCATAAACATCCTTGGTCACCTTGGAGACATAATTGGCAATCCTACAACAATCTCCCGCTTTGTCATTGATGTTAAACACCAATACAAAGTTTATGCTAAAACTCTAGCTTTCTCTTCAAGTACTTTCTCCCCCTTTGACATAATAACAAAGTAAGCTCAAATCATGATCATACAAACCTAAAAATACTTCAAGGACCAAAAAAATAGGAAAGTACCACCTCTAAGAGATGATACAGACTCCCTCTAACATTGTGCATACTTCTTATTACCTTGAGCTCCTCAATCATGCTCTATGACTACACTCTTATTTTATCATGCATAAATTTTATGAAGACAAAACATACATGAACATTAGAAGTTTCATGAAATTACCTTGAAAACATTAATATGGACTCCCCATAAATCACCTAAGCTTAGGTACCATTTTTATCATCTTCATACCATTCTCAATAATGATGAATCAACATAGTTGACTCCATACCTTCTCTCTCAGATTCAACTACACAGTCATTTGATCCTAGGACCTGACTATTTACAAAGCTCCCCATTTTTTTATGCATGAGGATTCAATACATTATCAAAGCACATGACTTTTTTTGATCAAGTCATCATATTTTATAACCTTTTCAAATCACTCTCATGAAACTATCTCATCTTTAGAACATAATGAACTCCATGATAGACACAACTTGTCATATATATAACTCTAATACCTTCATCATGATACCAAAAAAATGACAACATGATCTCCTCATACTATATACCAACCTTTATTTCAATCTTCATCATTCTTACTAATCAATTCAAGCAACGTAAATTGATAAGTTATTATCTTTAAAACCAAAAACCCTAACACACACTAAGCACACTAGAACAGGATCAACATACCTTTCTATGCAATATAATATTTTTAAAACTCACCATTCTTGATTATACACCTATAGATATTAATTTCCTACTTGAATATCTTCCACACATAGCTTAATTATTCACCACTTTGACCAACTAGACCATCCTTAAAATATTTGACCAAAACTTTACTTTATGATCACTATCCTTGAATTTATATTCTTAAACATTCCATCACAACACTTTGGATAAATTACATAAAAATTATTACTCCCATATTTCTAATAAAATTGTTCAAAATATATTTCTTTTCCTACAACATCAACCAAAACTCAACTAGCATCCACCATGCTTCCTCTTATTGACAAGTGTCTCCTTGAAGCCTAGAGAGAGACACCCTTTTGACATAGTGAGACTAAAAGTACAAAAACTTAGGAGACTTCCATATATCTATACTCTAATTTTAATTAAAATCCTTCCTCATCACCAAATTCACTTTTAATGGATCCTTGACTTCATTCTTTTCTTTAGACTTGTCAAAAAATGTAGACAATAGAATCTCTTGACTTTCCTTCATGTCTATCATGGTAAACAAAAAATCTTTGGTCTCATTATGATCTCTCTTATTAGGCTTAGGTTTACACAACCATTTTTTACCACTTTCTTTCACACTAGGAGATCCATACACCTTATTTTGCTTTGAAAACTCATTCAACCTATTCTTGCAATACCTAGCAATGTGACCAAATCTATGATATATGAAACAAATAAGATCATTAATACCTTTTGATTGATGATGATTATGATCTTTATTTTAATTATTTCTTCTCCTCTTGCATTCTCTATTAATATAACCAAACTAATTTCATGCATAAAAATGACAATGGGATGAATATCTCATTACATTAATATATCTAGCTTGTCTTATTTCTTACACTCTAGGACCCTGATTGATCTTATCTTGACTTGATGGTATTTGCATGTATAACCTAGAAATGCGACCAAATATTTGACAACTATATAAAATAATGTCTTAAATACCTTTATTTTTAATATGGTAGTGATATCCCTTTGTCTGATTGATTTTTCTTACACAATCTTCTACCTTATGACCAACAAGATGACAAACAAAATAATGGCCAATAAACTATTTGGCATACCTTAAAGCATTTAGTTGTCTAATTGGCTTCTTAATTTTTCCTTTGACCTAATTTTACTTGTTTTATTTCATTCTACCATCCTCTTTGCCTTATTTTGATCTCTTTTCTTCTTCTTCAATCTTACTTATCTTGATTATGACCTTTTCATGCTCACCTTTTAGGGAAACAAGATTAGCCTTCAATTGAACACATTCATCTTCTTTATCCCTCATGCTTGAACTTATATCCTCTAATTGAATTCTGAGATCTTTAATGGTCTCCTTATCCTCCTTATCCCTTTTGGCCTTACCATCTTTCAATCTACATGCTTGTTCTTTCATAGACTTGATCAGTTCTTGATTCTCCTTTTCCTCTTTCATGGATTTGCCTAACAAACTCTCTTAAAGAGATATGACTTGTGATTTAATACCTTTGATCATAATACTCATTTTATGATTCCTCTTTTTTTGCTCCTTTATTTCACCAAGTGTAATCATGAGCTCAACTTCTTCTTCCTCACTATCATAGTAAACTTCATCATCAAACATGATGATATTTTCACCCATATTATACCTTATATGACCTTCAAGTGTTTAAAATTTCGCAAAAGGTCCTTATTTGATACCAATTGTTAGAGGTACAATCACTGTAAGGTGGAAAGGGGGTGAATCAGTGATGCTAGATAATCCAATTCAATTCCCAACTCTTAAAAATTCACCATGCATCAACTTGATCAAGTAACATAAACATGAAATCAAATACATCTAAAGCATATATAAGAGAATCAATCAAATGAACACATCATATATATAGGAAACCCTCTTGGGTAATAAAACTGATTAAAACTTAAAAGATGTATTGTAGTCCTATAAAACAATATCCAACATTTATACCAACACAAATTGATCAAGGAACACCCATTCCTAAATTTAGTGAGACACCCATTCCACAAGGAGGAACCAACCTCATAAGAAACCAAGTACCCACTTAGATACTTTGATTTTATCTCCACCTCTGATTTGATGTCTAATACACCTAATAATGGAGTTTTCTTACTTTCTCTCTTTCCCCTTTACACTCTCACAAACTTGCATACATAAGAAATGCATCCAAAATACCCTTTTGGATTGCTCTTCACTTCTTATTAGATACACAATAAAAAAACCTAAAAAAAATCTATCACAACATCATTGACATTAATTTAAAGTCATGAAAACAATCCTAAACTTTATCTACTCTTGAATCCATCCATTAATCACACTCACTCAATCAGCCTCTATGGCTTACTCGTTCAATCTGCCTCTTCTAGGCTTATTAGGTCTAATGACCAATGTTTTCACCTTCATCACCTTGATCAAAAAATAATGAATAATAATTTTCACTCTCTATTAGTCCTCAATAACTCTTACCTTATATTTTAAATTTTCTCTCCTTCACTTAGCTCTAAACATCCACACATAACATAATTAGTCTAATTAGACCTTGTACTTATACCACTCTTTTCCTTTAACCCATATTGGTCAGCCAATATTCTTTACATATTTGAACAACCTTTGAAATAGGTTAGCATAAATGTTACATGTAATAACCATACACTCTTTAGGTTGGCCAATACCTCATTATCCCAAAACCACCATTATGTCTTGGTGAGACCTAAAATGATTAGGCCTTCATTCTCACATGTTACATGTGAGACTACTTGGAATACCTTAATATTTTAAAAATGATTAAAATAAATTAAAAAATATGTCCAATATACCCTTTTTCACTTCCTCATGGGTCCATTCCACCTATAACACCAACTCAATACTTGAACCTACCAATTAGGTCTCCTTGCTCTTCAGGTCTTCATACACAGAAAACATAGTCTCAAACTTCTAAAGAAAAAACTCAAGTATTTAAAATATACATATGACTATATAACATGGATGAAACATGTTGGAGATCTAGAACAACAAACATGCTCTGATACCACTTGTTGGGAGAGGATGTACACCGGAAGCACACAATTTGATTACTAATACCAAGCAACTTAATATGCGGAAATTAACCAGATTCACCAAGTAACTAGAATTCAGAATAACACATGATATGAGAGACAATACCAAATTGTATTAACACTTTATACAGAAAAGAATACAATAAAGAAGATGCCACTTCTTCTCCACCACCTTACAGAGGTTTCCCACACCTCAAGTGAACAGTAATTCTCCTCCCCAAAGCTCTCCCTCTCACAGGTCCCAACACCCAACTCAAATACAGAGTTGGTGTTCACCTCCCGTGCTCCACGCACAACACAAGTGCTCCACGCACTCCACAAGCACTCCACGTGCTCCACAAGTACTCAAGGTACTTCAAGTAGATCTCCCATGAATCTGCAACAACCTGAAATTCAACAGACCATACTTATGGAAGGAACTCCCTTGCCTTCCTCTTGCTCTATCTGAGTACACACCTGTACTCCAAGTAGATCATGCCTGATACTGCTCCCTGTTGTGTTGCTGTCTGTATGACCTTGCACACCTGCAAATCAAACAATGGTTCTATTCACCTGTGAACCTCGACCTTGCACACACATACACCTGCAGATCAATGATCTTACTTACCATGTAGATCTCCTATATAGGCCATGCAACTGTGACCAAGATCCTACACTCTTGAAGAACCCAGCTGGCTCTCCAATCCAGCACCAACACACCTGGTACTGTGGCACTAGGAGGAACGCACCATAGCTCTACCTCACACACAGAAGGAGCTTATAATTATGCTCTCTTACTCCCTAGCACACTTTTCCAATACAACCATGAGTCTATTATATAGAACTCATCCAAACAATGATTAGACATCTAATTACAATAATTAGATCCGCAGCTATGAGTCTAAAATTAGCACTCATCATGCAAACTCTTGGTTCGTTAGCTAACTGCCCGTAAATAGCTCGCAGTCGAACCACACAGGCGACCGACGCCGGTCCCTGTCCGCCTGGAGGTGACCGATGTCGGCCGATATATGACCGACGTCGGTTGCTTCTCTATGCTCTCCCGCCGACGTCGGCTGATCAGACCGACCCCAACTTCTTCTGCAACTCAGCAACCTTCAGCAACCTCCTCTCCTGTTTGCATTAGTGAAGCTTTTAGCTCCACAATCCTAACAATCTCCCACTTGGAGATAAACAGCTGCACTATACCTGTACCTGTACTCCGTCTAATCTGTTTCCTGGTTTGTATCCCTCTTCAAGCTCCCACCTGAAGACAACCCACCACACATCCCGTGGTGTACCACCTGTCATCTGAGTACCCTGCCACATCCGAACCTACAACACCTGTAGTGAAGTCCTGACCCTGCATAACAACACCTGTTGCCAGTCCCTCTCAGAAAACCTGAGAACCCACTTCCTCAAATTGGCTCCTAACTCTCTGACAGCTCCCACTGCATGGGAATACTCAGGTCTATACCAGACCTCATGTGATTTCGGACACTGTACCTGTCCAGCCCTTAGTGTGCTCTGACTCTGCATCCCAAACCTCACCAACACCTGATTCACATCAGCTCCTACTCGAGACAAAATCAACCTGTGATCTCCATGTCTCCCATGTCAAAGAATTCCGCTGCTCCAAACTCCTCATGACATGCCACTGAACTAATCTTACCCTTAGCTCAGCAAAACCCTGTATGTACACCCCTGCTAGCTAGCATACTATCCACATACAGCAACAGAATGATGTCATGACTCATCATCCCCCTGGTAAGGCAAACCACAGTAGTTACCTGACACTGACTGAAGCCATGCTCCGTCTTCCACCTGTCAAACTTGGTACCACTGTCCTGCAGCTCCACAAGACCATATACCTGATCTTCCGTCTCACGTATCTATTCTCTCCATTCTTCTACTAAGGTATCCATTCATCTCTGTGCTTTCATACCTGCTGGCATCTCCACCAAGACACACCTGTCTGGTTCTCCTCCAAGGAATCACATCCTCATCCATGCCAAGCTCACACCTGTATCCTGGATCCTTCCTGCTCTACAATCAACAACGTGTATAAAGAAGAGGAACAACGAATTTGAGGGCCTACTTACGCCTTCAGTCCTCCGTATGGGTGTTTGAGACTCCTTGACAGCTTACTGTCCACCCAAAATTCGTTACAGTGACCGACCTCAGTCACTCCATAGTCTGCATCCGACCGACGTCGGTTCCATGCGTCTGTACCTGACTACCAACCTGCCTGCGCTGGTGTCCCTACTGCCGACGTCGGTTCTCCTAACCGACATCGGTCTTATATACTGCCGATGTCGGTCCCATGACCGACATCGGTCTTACCCTGCCCGACATCGCCGGCTTCGGTCTGCACATGACCGACATCGGCACCTATCTGTTCGACGCCGGTTCCTCCTGACCGACATCGGTACCTGTGTTCGCCTGTGAGTGATGACTTTTTACCCGTGAGCTTCTTTGAATCAAAATCCATGTCCAAACTGCCCTGCTCAGAAGTATCCAGCCACATCCACTGGGTTCTGTCCGCCATCTCCTCCATAAACACCAAGGCTTTCCAGTTCTTAAGCCTGTCAAATATATCTGTCTTCCGCTTAAGAACATGCATCTCCTTCCTGCTCATGTGACCAAGCCTACGAAGCCACGTCTCCGCAACAAAAGAAGAATCAGTAATATAAACAAGTAGATAAAGGATACCTATTTTCTTACCACCAGCTAATTCAAGTGCATCCGCTGTGAGAGTTCTTGTGCATCTCTCATCACCCAATCTTTCTGAAGAAATTAGCCATATCTCCAAACCTGGGACCTGCATGACCTTCATCAACACCTGTGTGTTGGCCGCTTGCAATTTCAGCTTCACTTCCCCTTTGCCAATTCTTTGGCAAGGCTTACCAGCTCCTCTACCTGGAACTACATGGAAAGAGGCAACCGAATCTTTTGTCCAAGATTCAACTTTATCCAAGAAACCTGCAAACACATCCTGTGCAACAACACCTGCTACATCTGTATCTTCAGTTTCTTCATGCTGATCTGTTACCAACCAACAATAATCTTTTACCTGCTCTTTCTTTCCATAGGACCGTGAGTGATCATCTGTGCTTTTCAACTCCTCCATTCTTAGCTTACTTTGATCTGCTGTTGCTCTACTCCCACTCGATCAGAAACCCCTGAGAGTGCCCTGTAACCAAAAACAAAACCTGCTTCCTCCAACCTCAGCTCAGATACCACCTGTTGGTATCAAGCTCAAGAACCTACAACCAAGGCTCTGATACCACTTGTTGGGGATCTAGAACAACAAACATGCTCTGATACCACTTGTTGGGAGAGGATGTACACCGGAAGCACACAATTTGATTACTAATACCAAGTAACTTAATATGCAGAAATTAACCAGATTCACCAAGTAACTAGAATTCAGAATAACACATGATATGAGAGACAATACCAAATTGTATTAACACTTTATACAGAAAAGAATACAATAAAGAAGATGCCACTTCTTCTCCACCACCTTACAGAGGTTTCCCACACCTCAAGTGAACAGTAATTCTCCTCCCCAAAGCTCTCCCTCTCACAGGTCCCAACACCCAACTCAAATACAGAGTTGGTGTTCACCTCCCGTGCTCCACGCACAACACAAGTGCTCCACGCACTCCACAAGCACTCCACGTGCTCCACAAGTACTCAAGGTACTTCAAGTAGATCTCCCATGAATCTGCAACAACCTGCAATTCAACAGACCATACTTATGGAAGGAACTCCCTTGCCTTCCTCTTGCTCTATCTGAGTACACACCTGTACTCCAAGTAGATCATGCCTGATACTGCTCCCTGTTGTGTTGCTGTCTGTATGACCTTGCACACCTGCAAATCAAACAATGGTTCTATTCACCTGTGAACCTCGACCTTGCACACACATATACCTGCAGATCAACGATCTTACTTACCATGTAGATCTCCTATATAGGCCATGCAACTGTGACCAAGATCCTACACTCTTGAAGAACCCAGCTGGCTCTCCAATCCAGCACCAACACACCTGGTACTGTGGCACTAGGAGGAACGCACCATAGCTCTACCTCACACACATAAGGAGCTTATAATTATGCTCTCTTACTCCCTAGCACACTTTTCCAATACAACCATGAGTCTATTATATAGAACTCATCCAAACAATGATTAGACATCTAATTACAATAATTAGATCCGTAGCTATGAGTCTAAAATTAGCACTCATCATGCAAACTCTTGGTTCGTTAGCTAACTGCCCGTAAATAGCTCGCAGTCGAACCACACAGGCGACCGACGCCGGTCCCTGTCTGCCTGGAGGTGACCGATGTCGGCCGATATATGACCGACGTCGGTTGCTTCTCTATGCTCTCCCGCCGACGTCGGCTGATCAGACCGACCCCAACTTCTTCTGCAACTCAGCAACCTTCAGCAACCTCCTCTCCTGTTTGCATCAGTGAAGCTTTTAGCTCCACAATCCTAACAAAACATTTATGACCTATTATACACCTCCATGTGATTTAGACACTTAAACATAGTCTCTAATCACTCAATTTCAACTCTCTCAAAATGACCACTTAGACTAGTCACACATAGTCAAAAAAGAGTTAAACTATTTTGACTCTCCATATCTGATCATGGGAAAAATATGAAAATAAATTAAGTATAATAATCATTAGATACTTATATATCATATTCATACTCATTTTCTTCTTCAATTCTTCTCAACACACCTTCTACTCACTCTTGTAACATGGTCACTCAATCTGCTAATGCATTCAACAATTATAGTCAACTTCTAAGCAATTGTTCACACTAAATATGGATTGGTAAAACATATAAAATAAAAAAAATATTATTCTAATGTAGAATATAACATTATAAAATATTTATCTCATCTTAAAATATATAGCTTAAAAACTACAAACTAGTTTTCCCTTGTTAATTTGAATATTCAAATTCCAAAAGTTACTGTGTTAATGCTAAACATCAGACACTTTTATATCATCTCATGATCCATAAAAACTTTGAAAAAATGTGATCCATTTTTATCCTTTATATTATCTTTGTATTTTCCTTTCATCACTCATCATTGATCTTAGATTTGTCATACCATGATTGTGCCACTTGGCAACTCTACGTGCCTCCTACGCACCCTATACCATTCAGTCAATGTGCTTTCACCACTTGGTATTTATGAATTAAATATGATAATAATTTGGATTATTTAATTAATTCATGTCATTTATCTCTAACTTAATGATAATATTCTCACCATTAGATCTTTGTCTATCAGTCCTCGCTCTTGTGCCACTTGGCAATCCCGTGTACATTTTGAGCACCCTTGACTTGATACACACCATTGGATAATTATATTACAACATAACATGATCCATTATATCCTTATCCATTAATATTTAATACTCACCATATATATTTTATCTGATTAAATGCTCACCATAGATCTTTGATAATGCAAATTTGGTTAAGTATGAGAACTTAGTGAAATATGTCTGAGAGGCTAACTTTACACCTTAATAAATTTTTATATGATCCATGTAAAGTCATAAAAATTAAACCATATTATATATTCACATAGGGGAATATATCCATATATATATATATATATATATATATATATATATATATATATATATATGTATATATATATATATATATATGTATATATATATATATATGTATATATATATATATATGTATGTATGTATATGTATATGTATATATATGTATATATATATCAAATCTTCACACATGTGAAATATGATGTCATCAAACTGCTTACTTCGCCTTATCTATCAAGATGAGTACTTGAGCTTAGACATTTATATGAATATTTTGATGAATTTTGTTCACTTCCATAAGTACTCTATACACTCATAAAATACAATCAGGTCTCTAAAAAATTTGCATACCATCAACAACATTCATAAATTTCTTCGCTAAGTTAAACACTGAAGAAACATGTAATAACACTAAATAACATTGAAACATGCTTTGTCATTATCATTCTAGCATATATGAAACCTCATAAACATCCTTGGTCTCCTTGGAGACATCATTGACAAACCTCCAACAAATATGGACATGTATTTATTATTACCACCATTGATTACTTAACCAAGTGGGTAGAATCTATTCCACTTGTTAATATTACTAATATCACCATTTTAAAATTTATTATTAATTAGATCATATGTTATTTTGGGATTCCTCTCACAACTATATCTATCAATGTTGGGAATTTAAAAAATAATGACATGAACAAAATTTGTGTGAAATTTAAAATTACACACAAATTTTCCACACATTATCACCCTTAGTGCAATGCCAAGCATTGGGCACTAACAATATTTTAAAAGATCTTACAACATAATTTTTAGGATTTTAATTTAGACTAGCATTTTTATATTTATCCAACACTTTGGGCCTGTTGTACTAGTATTTTTACTGCCAATATAACACCATTATCTATAGTCTATGGCTCCAATGTCATCTTAACACCAGAGGATAATTTACCTTATTTGAAAATTTATTTTCATAAAATCATCATAAATTAATAGCTTTCTAAAACATATATTCACATATTATAATTACTTAATGAGTGACACATGATCTCTATTTAACATAATCATCAATACAAAAGTCACATTTGTAAGAAAAATAATAAAAATTCAAGGTTTTTAATTTATATTTTAGAGATTTGGTTTTGAAATTAGACCATACCCATAACAAATAGGGTACATATGCAAAAAAAAAGGTTGGGTTCTTATCTTGTCAAGGACATCCTTAGAATTAGAAATTATAAATGAAAGAAGGAAATATCTTAAGGGAATTGACTAATGATAAATTCTTGTATAATTATTTCACTTGACCTATATCCTTCCTAATTTCATTTTATTTAAGATTTTCCATTTCCTTTATATATTAATTTCATGATTATAGTTAGTTTATATTATATTGAGATAACATTTCTTGTAGGTTATATTTTGAATATTTTCTATTGTATCTTAACATTGTTTTATCTAAACACCTCCAGGTTTCTTTGGCATCAACCTTATTATTTATGTGTGGTCCTTAAGTCTTTTATCATTTCTATGCCTCTTGGTTTTTTAGTTTGTGAGTTGCATGGTAACATCTATGGAATCAACTACATCATCATAAATGTCAATCATATTTATATTTATTTATATAATCACTTACTTTATTTCATCAAATATTATTTTGTTTGTGATTATTTGGTATATTTTATCATTATGTACACCCTTTTATATTTTTTCTATCTTTCCTAAAATTTAAATCTTTATCTTTTTTATATTTCATTATTTTATTCTACTTATGCCTCTTGGCATTTTCAGTTAGTTATTTCTAGGCTAAGACTTGGGGAATTAAATAGGATCTCCTTAAAAACCTAATTCATTTTCATTTTGATACATACATTGCTTTTTATCCCAACCTTAGCTTTATGTTTTCTTAGAGAGATAAAGTAGTGGTCAAGATGAATGTTTTCTTAATTAAAATTAGTTGTATTCTCTTATGGTAAAAGTATATTAGTCTATCTAAATGTCCTTATCCACATTTTACCCTATTTTATGATTATGTAATAACCTATTTTTCATTGTACCATCTTCTCTTGTACATTTTTTTATGATTGGGGAAACATGTAGATAATAAATTTGAATTATATAGAACTTCAATATTTTATACTTGGCAAGTACCTCTCTAGTTTTACCCTTTAGTTATTAGACATTTACTATTTATAAAAGACTCAAATTTTCTCCAATATGAGATATTTATTTGTTCACTCCAATTTGCTCCTTACCATGAGATTCCCATGATATTGGGCATTCCTTGGAAAGGGGAAAGTGGGGGCAAAGTTAAACTTTCATCCTCCATTTTAGGACTAATTTGGGATCATTCTAGGGCATGTCTATGGGTATTAGACTTCACAAATAGAGTCTACATGAATAGTCTCTAAGAGATACACTATTACCACTATAATTTCAATACACTATGCTTCACATAGGTTAAATATATTTATGAATAATTTGAGTGTTTGGCTTTTTATTTTTGAACACAAGGGGAAATGAGCATTTTAGAACCACTAAATAAACACAAAATAGAGGGAAGGGTAAGGTACAAAAATGAAACCTCTAGGTCTAAAATGAGATCAATGTAATGGTCATTAAACTAAGTGACTCTACCATAGTTATACCACTATGGACCAAGTTTTAGTAAATTGATACCTCTAAAAACATATAGTGGAGAGAGTCTGAGGGAACCAAGAGTATGCCTTAAATTTAAATTCATATTAAATATTATTATGAGAGGTTTATTGTCAAATACACTAAATACCATATGAAAATTTGAAGTTAGGCACATAAATTATCAACACTTACCAAAATCAAAATGAAGTAACTCACATAGAGAATATAAGAGTTAAGCACATTATAATCATGACATACATAAATTGACAAAGTATTAATATAATTAACCTAGCATTGTTGATCATTAAAACATGAAGATGAAATAAAATAAACACAAAAAATATCTTTTTGTAAAAATAAACATTATTTTCATTAAAAGAGTGAAAAAATGATACAATAATCAATTTGGGCCACTATTATAGTCTAGAGTGTAGAAGGAAATGTATGTTTATTCTTGGAAATAATATAAAATCACTTTTGATAAATTTTTGGTTGAACCTAAAATACAATACAATTTTTTTATAAATAGATGAAGATTGGGACTCACATCTAAAAAACATGAGAATCTCAATCTAGGTCATGATGGATACTCATTATTTTTTACAACTATATTTGAAAACATAAACCAAAATAAACTCCCAACAAACTCACAATAGATCTATAAGGGAACACTAGTAAACATGTGGAGGAAGTTAAGAGGGGTTGGCTCTCAATTAATTTAATTAAGAAATCTAGGATTCTAGTGAGACTACTACAAGGTCAAACTCCTTGTCTAACTTAGATAAGTTAATTAGAGGATCCCTAAATATCACCTATACCTAAGCCATCAATCTCTAAGAGATTTGAAAAACTACTTACATCTAGGCCTAGACTCCTAAGATTTGGTTGATGCTTATAGTAGACTAAGTTGATATATCTAACACCATTGGATCTCCTTCTTAGCTCACCTTGGCCACTTTCTCCCTCAAAACTAGTTTGAATTGACCTAGGTGGACTTTTAATTACCCTTGGTCTAGTAGAGTGCCATCCATGTGGAATAATAAGTAGATATTAACCTCTTAGAAGTAGGTCAATATCCTTCTTGACCTCTTCTAAGGGTTTTATTGTAATGCAAGCCAAGTCTAACCACTCCTCCATTATTTCCCTCATGTTACCAACATAATTTTTGTATAACCCCAAATCTAAGGTTGGCATCAGTTTGAGCTCTAATAACATCCCCTTATTGACCACTACCTATAACTTTTATCACTTCCCCTCAATCTCTGTGATCCTCCACATGTATGCCTATGTTTAATATATGATTTCATTAGTCTTGAGTTGAGTCCCCCTTAATTTTTTAAGGATTGAGAAAATTAGTAGGAGGGTGTCTTTGAACTACCCAATTATTTTTACCAAAAATGTATTCTTCACTTAGTCTTGAGAGTTTTGATTTGGATTTACATGTCATTAAGGATATTCTCAGGCATGTCATGGGTAGATTATAGTATTAACAATGTGTCCTCAACCATCTTCTATTCTCTAGTAGAAGTTTTTACCTTGGTGAGGGTAAGCAAATCCTGATGGGTTTGCCATATCACTAGGTTCCCCTCATAGATGAATCTTTGAGTGTCCTTTTAATGATCTTAGAAACTCTATCAAAACTCCATTATATGTTTGGGTCACCCTGGACATCTATCTATGACACATATGACCCAAAAACCATCTATCAGGTTCTTGGGGATGTAAGAGGTGTGGATAAAATGGTGGTGAAGGGTAGAGGATGAGGTGGAGGGGAGATGGAGGAAGTGGAAGGAGTAAAATAGGAAAGGATTAGAGGCAAATAGGGCATGGGATGAAAGGAGATGGGAAAATTTGAGCTTGCCATTATTCTTGGCTGAGATTCATCTGAGGCAAGATTACCCCTAGGAATAAATCATGAAATTATAGGGATGAGATAGGTTGCTTGAAGGAAAAGCTAGTGGGGCCTTGGATAAGAAAGAAAAGGGGACAAGGATCCAATCATCAACATATTTCTACTAGGGTTGTAGGTGTCACTGATACCTATGGAGGAGGTGGAATTAGAACTAAAGGTCTTTGGGTTGGAGCTAAAGGATGGGTCACCTTATGTTTTTTTTTGGCCTTTTCCCCAAGTTGGCTCTAGGTGTTGTGGTGGATGATCTGACTATGATGATAAGGGATATGGGGGATAATATAAGAGGAGTTAGAGCCATGAAGGGGAAAATCAAATTAATTAGAGTGGGGATTGAAAGGGTATTTACTAGAGGAAATAGGCTACCAAAGGATGTAGTCTCACCTAATTTTGAGGGTATGCCGAAGGGAGGCCCCAGGAAGACTCCAGGATATGATTTTGGTAGATAAGAAGGGAATAGGGAAGTGAGGAAACTTGGAAGAACTAAGGTCAAGGGTGCCTAGGTAAAATATGGAGGGGAAACAATGGGAAATAGAGGGGGAGATAGAGGTAAACTAGTGGGTGATATAATAGGAAGTTGGAATATGGTAGGAAAAAGGGGTGGAAGGGAAATAGGAGGAGATGAAGGAGTGAGTAGGGGAACCTAAAAGTGTACCTATTAAGTACCTCATTTATGGATCTCTCTTGATCTACCATCCATATTAGATCTCAGAGGTTGTAACACTGATGGTTGAGCAAGTTGTGCTTGGGCTACCTAGTATCATGTATTCCAAGCTTAGCTCTATCGAGGCCTAGTTACTAACTCCACTAGAGGAGGTAGAGGCATGACACAAGGAAAAACTAAAGGAGGTGGGGGCAAAGCTTAAGGAATAAATGGAGGAGGTAGAGGTAGAGCTCAAAGTATTGGGGAAACTAGTAGAAGTAGAATGGGAGTTGGGGCTATAGTTAGATCTCAAGGAGGAGAAGGTAGTGGGATGCCCTATAAGATTATTTGGGAGATGGCTGGAACTATTGGAATTCGGTCCTACATGGAATGAGTAGGAGGTAGAGGAGTTGTTAAGGGTCCTTCTTGAGCCTTATTCCCTTCTTCCTCTTAGCTTCTATCTAAGATAACACCTCTTAGTCATCAATGGCATTCAGATAGAGCTCATCATCATCTTCAAATTGATGGTCATATTTAGTTTTGAGTCAAGTTGAATATTGTTCCAAACAGGCCCAAATCACCCCTTTAGGTTTCTAGTATCAAATCTTGCATTTTTATATGGTCAATAAATCTCTCAGCCACCATCTTTTATATAGAGGGGAAATTATTATATATGTATCCCTATATGGTGATCAAGAGTGAATGGCATGCCTTATTTATACACAATATTTTTAAATTTTATCAATTACTGATGGTTTCTATATTTCATCAAATCATCGAGTCTCAATCCCTCTAAGTGCATGCCTTAATGGGTACACTGATAAATGGGTGGGAAGACCATTGCTGCTTTATAAGATTATTTTCCTTTAATACCACTTGTTATAAATCTAATCATCTCCTAAAAACATTCCCCTAACCTTTTCCTCTTAGCTTTCAACATCCTCTAGTCATTTTATGCCTTATTTAGCCATTCCCTAGCCTAAAATCCTTTTTGATAGTTTATGTTACACTATCAGCCCCATTGACCTTGCACTCTAATTGATAAGACTTATTTAGGGTCTAGGTCAACCCCTGTATGACCTATATTGAGAACAAATTTTTTTTTGTCAATAATGATACAAGGTTGATTGGGTCAACCTTGTTGACCTAAAATTACAAAAAGGACTAGGGTTAGATTTACCAATATAAACACATCCATTTCACCATTATTAGAGAGACAACAAGAGTTAATTATTAATTTTCATTTCTTTATAATATGATCTTCTACCATTCTAATTAAATAATCTTATCTTAGGGATTTATACGTGGAGAAGAATCTTGTCTTGTGGAAAATTCTTAGACTCTTTGGCCTTTCTTAGTGATCCTTAAAAATTAAAACCTCCTCTTGAAAAGCACCTTTGGCCAAGTGAGAGATTGAGTCTCAATGGGTTTATCTTCAATGTAATTATCTCTAACTTTGATCCTCTCTTTAGTAGATAGAATTAGCATAATTAATGGCTTTTAAATATATTGATCTCTCTATACATCAAGGTTTTAACTATACATAGCTTAATTAGGATGATCTTACACATGTTTAATTTTATGTTTAATAACCCCCATTTTGTGCCAAAAGATTTGGAAAGCACTATATTAGAGTTTACTTTAATTTTTATTAGTTTAGTGAATATGAAAACATAGGACCTAGTTAGGGTTATTGTATAGTTTTGCCTGACTAGAGGCTTTCAAACCCTCCTTAGTGAATTTATTATGGTAAGAGATCCCTTGGATAGGTCTAGTGGATCCATATTAGTCATGACCCTAAATATATAATATATCCAAAATTAGAAGTGTAAGTAGGATTTATCTTCTCTGAGCTATGATTGATTTATAGATTAGTTTTTTTCCCATTACATACAATTTAGTGAACCTGATGTGAATTTAATCCTTGTAAGTTTTCTTTCATGCCATAATTTTTATCATTTTATTATATGTTTACATATTTTTATTACTCTATCAAACTAGTTGTATAGTTATAAATTTTTATGCATAGGTTTAACACACAATCACTTCAAAATGACTCTATTCTATCTATACATGTCTTCATTAGCTACATATTACTAGATTGAATAGGTTGATATAGTAATCTTGTTCATTTATAGATTAGCATACATTATCAAATAGGTCAAATTTTTATGCTAATTATTTATACCATTATACAGGTCAACACAAACTATATAATAGGTTGACCCTATTCCTTACTCTTCTTGAGTATACAAGGTTTAGTAGAACTTCATCGAACCAGTCGACCTAGTTTATAGAATTTGAAAGTAGTAACTCAAGAATTACAACATAAAATTTTCAATCTTAATAAAATTAAAGCCCACCAAGGTTCCTTTATTTACTCTCTATCATTTTATTACTTCTTTTAGTTCTATTTTTCACATGTTATCAGTCTTTAAAATTACAACCCTACAACTAATTAGGTCAACCTAGTTAACCTAGTTTTGTAGTTTATCTTTTGTTTGAGAGACATAGTCAACCTATTTGACTCTATTTTTAAAGACCTTGATTCTATAAAACATTAGTGACCTAGTTGAATATATTCTATACTATTTACATATAGTTTTGCCTAAACTAACTCTATACTATTATTAATCAAGGAGTTAACAACTATTTACTAGTAATTAATTCATATTTCCTTTTTATTTGTTTTCATGCTTAGAGTAACTCACATAGCCTAAATGGGTGGTTTTTCAACTTAATATTTTTGTTACAATATTTTATTCTTTTTCACACACTACCAAATCACATAACATTTAAAATGCATTTAAACATTTATCTTCCCAAGGCCTACCTACTTGGATTTCATCACCAAGGGGGAAGCCAAATTAATTTTCTATCCAAGTATAAATAAGTGGTTAATGGTATATATTATAAAATCAACTAAAACCCTTATCACTATGATATTATGAAGTGATGGGGTAGGCCCCTATACCAAGCCAGTACCATTGTCAACATAAATCCCTTTTAGCCAAAATGTCTTGAAATGAATAATGTTTCAAATAATGCCTTAGGATAAGGTAGGTGTATCATTTTTGTTTTACCTATCAATACATTTCCCATCTTCAATCATCTTAACACAATGTGGGAGCGATTGACACAAGTTTATCTAACAACCCCACTAGTAATCCACCTCCTAAAAACTCTCCCCCTAACACCCATTTAGGGAGTATTCCGACCAACACCAACTCACCAATTAATATAACCCAAATTCTTACATAAATAGTGCAAAAAATGAACATAATGAAAACATATAACACCTCCAAAATGATGCAACTGCAACAACATTTGATCAATATGGCTAATCATCCTCTAGTTCTAATCCCTCAAAATAACCAAAAATTTATTCTTTTACCTCTTAGATATTCCATAGGAAATGTCATTAACAAACCTATAATGAATAATAAGATGCTTCAAAACATCCAAAAATAAAAATTTATCTCCTTTCAATGTTTCCATTGATATTGGTAACATATCTCCAACTATGAAGTATGATGAGACTAAAGACCTTGCATATTTTCTCAAAGCATTCAATAATCTTTACAAATAATGGATTCAAACTAATACTTTCACCAAAACTAAAATTATAGATAAAAACTTCACTGGTGATGTATTATAATGGTATAACCAACTTCACCAACATTCCATATGGAAACTAGAGGATTTAGTCAATCCTTTAGTTAAATAGTTTCAACACAATGATCTTCCTAAAAATTACCTTAGCCGTTTCATCAATGCTAAGCAATCTTACACTGAATCAACTCATGATTTTATCAAATGGTGGAAATATTTGGCCCACAAGGCCAACCATAACATGACTTATGATAATATATTTAAACTCTTTCTAACTACTTTAACTCCTTCTCTTCAATATAAGGTTCAAAATTTTGCCCCTCAAATACTTAATAAAGCTCTTGACCAAGCCAAGTGTTAAGACTTATTAATGAAATAGTTTAAAATGAATACCAAATTCCTCAAATAATCTTTTCAAACTTCTCTAAATTAAATAACTAATAATACTCCTTCAAAAAAAATAGGAATTTCCAACGCTGACAATCCCCCATCTTATCACACACCATTGACTATACAATAAATGAAACAATTTTTAGTGCCCTCTAGAACATTAAACCATTCACTTATCCAAATAATCCTCCCAAATGGTATGAACCTAATAAATTATATCAGTTCCACACTGACATTTATCATTCCCATAAAACTTATATAGGGCTTACAAAATTTGTTATCTCATATATGTTTGGTTACTCTTTCAATAATAAAGCCATGATTCAACTCTTTCATCAAGAGTACAACACCACTTCTCAAAAATGACAAGTTCCCAAATATTTTTATTTTAATAACCAAAAATATCTTCCCACATATAAATTTCAACAAGATGCCAAGGATGTTTATTCCATTGATGTCAACTAAGACCAATATTACAATAATTCTCAATATGTCAATGTAACCAAAGTCAATTATCACCAAAAACTAGTTCTTAACATTTATGTCACTAAACCTAAGAAACCATATTTGGAAGAGAAACTCCTTAAATATACTATAACCACTCATATAACTTTGGAAGCTAATGAAGAACCATCTCCTTCTTTCCAACCACCAACCACATATATTCCTTCAAAATCTACCCTACCTTCTAAAACTCATATGGGTTCTTCTTCTAAAACTCATTGAAAATTCTTAGAGGATCTCAACTCCATGCCTTGTAATATTCATCATATGGAGTTATTTCATACCTCCCATTTCCATAACAAGTTCCTCATGCAATAATTGCAATAAATTGAAGACCCATCCTCTATATAAGAAAAACCAACCTCTCATGAGCATCAACCAACCAACATGCATACCATTGAATCTATTTGTCCTTATTCAAAACCTTCCATAGAATTTATTGGAGAAGACGTGATTAATGATGAGATCATATTTTGTGCCGATGATCAATCATTATTGATTAAAATATCCATTAATACCATAATCATTTGTAACTTTTTAGTATGTGAAGGGTTTGGTATTAACGTAACATCTTTATGGATCATCCAATAATTTTTATATAATAAATATCATCTCAAGCAAACTGATGTAGAGCATCATTCATAATTTATCTATATTCAACCTCTAATACCTAAAATTACAAATTTTTAATCAATCTCCCTTGTCTATTATTGGTTATCCACTTTTTATAGGCTTTCACTTCAATCTATTTTGTTTGCTCATTGATTAGATGTCTTGATTTCCTTGATCTAACTCTAATAATCTACATATAACTCTCAATCTTTCTCACATATCATTCTACTCATATTCACTCTCTATTTCATGTCATTACTCATACTAGTTTACAACAAGCTTCATGTTTCTTTAGACCCAAAAGAACTCTTTTATTGAACAAGGTTTTATACATGCAACCTCTCTCTCTCTCTCTCTATATATATATATATATGTATGTATGTATATATATATGTATATATATATATGTGTATATATATATATATATGTATATATGTATATATATATATATATATGTATATATATACATATATATATATATATATATACATATACATATATATATATATATACATATATACATATATATATATACATATATACATATATATATATATATATATATACATATGTACATATATATATACATATATACATATATATATACATATATATATATATACATATACATATACATATATGTATATATATATATATATATATACATATACATATATATGTATATCTATATATATATATATATCCTACTAACTTATCTCAATCAAACTCACACCCCCTTAAAATATTAATCCTCTTCTTAACTTCTTAAGCCCACAATCCCTCTTGAGGCTACTATCCCTTTTTTTGACCAATTTGAATAGTATAGTCAAGTAAAACACCAGATTAATAAAATAAAGACATGTTCTACTACCCTCTTTTGAGATACACCTCCCTTTAAAATTTCACTATCTAATTTTTTATCTAGATACTAGTTCCAATACCTACCCAGACCTAATTAGGTCTCTTATACACCTTGTAGCACATAGTTGCTTATATCTGTACCAACCCATACTAGATCAACCTAAATATTTAAAAATAATGTTGCCTAAAAAACTATACAATGACAAAATTTCACTATTGAAAATTCTTGGAAACTTGTTTTAGGCTTTGAAACCCTAGATCAGGGTTAACTTTGTTTCCACAGACCTGAGAAGGGTCAAATTCATTCTACATATGTTTAAAGAGTTTTAAAATATATAATGGTGTTTATTAAGGTCTATCTAAGTACTATAAAACTTCTTTAATCATCATAATCATTCATTAAACTTTTTTAGGTTGATTTCCTCAATTTTAGTTTTGGATTGTGACTTCATACATGATGTTTATATTCTAGAATCTTGTTTAAGATACCAATATAGTTTTAAACATTTATATTATGACAATAATCATAAATAAAGATGGAAAGATAATAATCAAGACATATATTGAGTGTCATTATAGTTCATAATGAAATCTTTTCTCATAAAAGTCTTACTCAATCTTTACGTTTCCTTACACAAGACACACAAGGTTTGCATGATAACCTCTTCAACAAGTTTTGTCAAAGAAAAATGGATTAGATTCATAAATATTTCAATAAAATATCAAATCACCATTTTTTAACCATTCATACACTCTTCAAGTGTCCTTTTCATACAATATTTCTTAAGCACAATATACAATCCTTCTCATATAACACAGTGGATAGGGGAGTCATTTGGATATCTTATTTATAAATAACATTTCAATATAAATTGAATACACATATATAAATATGTAAATACAATATTAATAATTAATTTTACACTCTAAAAAATATTCTACATTTCCTTTCCTACACATACAATGTCACTCAGTCCTCTTAAAGGAATGAAACTTAGAACACAGAGTATACAAGCAGTAAATTATTTTATGAAAAAAATCTCCTACAACCAATCAATGGTCCTTTTATAATTCATTATAAATCACTTCCCATATAATTAAATACAAAATTAAACTTGTCCTAACCATTCTCTACATACATACATAGACTATCATCCTTATATTACATTCAGTACTCATAACACATAATTCAAATATAACAAGAGTCTGCAAGATAATTTCAAAGTTTGGGACACATTTATTATTATTCTTTGAGGTACAAAATATGATATTATTTGAATCCAAATACCCATACAACCAAATATATATTTATAAATTACTAATCAAAGACATATATATATATATATATAAACACAAGTAGTTTTGAAACTATAAGTACCTCGATAATTCACTCTTAAAGGCTATGACAAACTCAAAACACCTAATACCTAATAAACTTGTCCAAGTTACTGATTGGGTGACTTGAATGTGTTTTAATGTGACATTGACCCATTTAAATATCCTAAAGTAACCTAATTTACACTTTGGATCTCTTTTACCAAGGATAGAGGATCCAAGCTTGCTAATCAGAATTTGAATTTTCAAACATACAAAATGGTAGGAAAATTCATTTTAAGCCATAATTTAAACTTTGAGGACCCCTAAGACTCTTAATTTGGATAGAAAAACCTATAAGACTTATAACCACTATAAAAAATTAAAATGGAGGCCTTTTGAAGATGCCCCTACAAGATACTACCAAAGGTCAAAGAAAAACTTTCCCTAAAAGCTATAATGATTTTACTTGATATGCTTCACTTGATGAATTATGCTCTTCATTACTTGGCCTCCTATATCCCAAGGCCCACTTAAGGTTTTTAGACCTTATTGATTTTTATCTTTTAATACAACCACATCCTCTTGTATGTGTTCATTCTCTCTTGAACCACACTGGTATTGATTTATTCCTCTTGCTATCTTCTTCCACACTATACCTAAAACATGTTCTTTTGCATGCCCTTAAGGCATTCTCCAACTCTCTTCTTTTCTCATGTGTTTATTTTTCCCAAGCACCTTCATGTGCTTTGTATGTTTCATCTTTCTTATTTGCATCAACCATCAATACATCTTATCCTTCTCCTTGTATGGTTTACCCTTCATTAACAACATGTAATTCAACCTAAATAGCTATAAATTCATCATGTGTAGTTCCTTCATGTGCTTGACTTATTATTTCCTTCATTAATGCATTTATCTTGAATTTCACTACTACATTCCACAATTCTATGTTCTCCTTGGTTACCTCCTTAACAATCTCTCTATACATTTAATTAGGATTAAAACCATATTCTATCTTCAAACATTAATACAAACTAGAATATTCTTCATAACTTTCCTTATGTTATTGTCCCATTATTCCTTTATCTTCATTTGCATCCTCTTGAATGAGGATATATTCATACTTCATGTTAGCTTGTTTCATGGATGGATAACCTACTTATTAGTATTCCATATACATGACTCTACCTTGAGTCTCTTATTCATCTTGGAGCCTCTTTAGCACCACTTGGTTATATGCCTCTTCCTCTTATTTCTTAAGCCTATGCATTGGCCTAACTATCTCATTCTCTTCATCATCTTTCAAACTTGCATTCACAGATATCAAAGCATGATTGATTTTCAAAACATGAGGCTTGATTACCCCATTTTTATTCATATTTGGTTGTTTTCTTAATGCCTTGATATGTTTATTCACTCTACCAATCTCTTCTTATCTTTTCCTCTTCTTCATTATGTCTTTGAGAGGCCATTTCACTCTTTTGCTAACCCCATCTAAAAATTTGGATCTAAGTGCTATCAAAGCATGTTA
>JARHVA010000490.1:2832500-3027500 GCA_037957365.1 Torreya grandis
ATGGGTTTCTAACATTGTCCCTATTTAGAAGAAAGTCACCATGGTCATTTTCATTTACATCAATTTATGTAATCTTAATCTTGCTTGTCCTAAGGATAACTTTTCCCCACCTTCTATATATGCCATCATTGATTCCACTACCAGTTATGAAATGTTGTCCTTTATGGATGGTTTCTCAGGTTATAATCAAATTCACATTGTACCTAAATACCAATATAAGATAAATTTCACCACATAATGGGGCACCTATTGTTACATTCAAATTCTCTTTGGTCTAAAAAATTCTAGAGATACCTATAAATGGGTGATGACCCAAAATTTTCATGATCTTATCCATAAGATTATAGAAACCTATGTGGATGACTTCATTTCTAAGTCCAAAAGTTGAAAGACTCATCTCTTTGATTTTGTTATCATCTTTGATTTCCTCATTAAATATAAAGTTAGACTAAATCCTTATGAGTGTGTTTTTTGTATCACATGTGGAAAACTGTTAAGATTCTTACTCTCTCTTTGTGGTATTGGCATTGATTTTGCCAAGATCAATGTTACTATCAACATGCCCATCCCTCATTCCATTCTATATATTCACACTTACCTTGAAAATTTTTGGGTAATTAGATGGTTCATACCTAAAATGGCTTACCATATTTATTCTATTAATTCTCTTCTTAAGAAATATAATGCCCTAGATTAGATAGATCCTTGTCAAAAAGAATTTGACAATATTAAATAATCCTTGATTTACCCACCTACTCTTCACCCACCTTATAAAAATTATCCATTAATATTATATACCTATTTCACACCCATATCAGTTGGGGCAATGATTTCCAAATAATTTAATACTAGGAGGGAATATTTCATCTATTATATTAGCTAGGGCCTCATCGATTATGAAAAATGTTATACAAAAAGAGAACGTGATTGCCTCACCATATATTTTGATAATAAAAATCTTTGACATTATATGCTTTATCAAAACACTTTAATTATTATTCATTCCAATCCACTTCATCACTTCCTTTTCAAAGCCTTTCTTTTTGGAGATAAAATTGGTAAGTGAATTGTCCTTTTGGAATTTTATCTCTAAATTATCACACAAAAAGTTGTCAAAGGACAAATCATTACTGATCAAATTTCCACATCTCTTGTACTATCTATTAACCACCTTTAAGGTAGTCTTCTTGATGATAATATTTTGTATATTCAAGGTCTTAATAAATCCATATCTCTTAAATATTACTTCCATAATTTCACTATTGATCTTGAAGTAAGTAATCTAGACGAGTCTTCTATCTTCTTTGATACTACTAAACCAAAATTAGTTATCAAATAAATTCCTAAAATTACTATCTATTTACATGAAGATACTTGGAACCTTCATTTTGATGGCACTAAGTGCCTTCAAGGAGCTGGGGTAGGTTGTATCCTCACTAGTCCTCTTGGTAAAATTATCCATTTGGAATTTTGACTTACATTCAATGTCACTAACAACATGGTAAAATATGAAGCCTTAATCCTAGGCATGAGAGCATCCCTTGATTTATATATCAAATATTTGCATGATTCCCAACTCATTTGATACTAGGTCAATGGTGATTATCAATGCAAAAGTGAAAATTTCATTTCTCATCATCAAATCACAAATACCCTTGCCAAATATTTTTCTTCTTTCACCATAAAGCCTATCCCTTGAGATCAAAATTCTATTGTTGATTCTCTTGCTTCTTTAGCATCTCTTTTTCATCCACACCAAGTTCTCACTAATTCCACTTTTATTATCTAGATAATAAAATCCCCATCTTCCATTTAACGACAATATTCCCTCATCTTCCATATTGAAGTTATTACCATTTGATAAATACCATGGTACAAATATATTATTTACTTTGTTGAACACTAAAGCTATCCTCCAAAAATTTATTCCTACAAAAAGACTCACATTCAAAAATAAGATTTCAAGTATGCCTTTTATTAAAGAAGAGCTTCCTCCTCTTCTTGAGCAAGCACATGGGGGCATTTGTAGTGGTCACTGTAGAGGACATAATAAAAACTATAAATTATTATGTATGAGATACTTTTGGCCTACTCTTGAAAAGGATGCCATTAAATTTTCTAAAAAGTGTACTTATTTCCAACTTTATGATGATTTAATTCATTCACCTCCAGCCAAGCTTCAAATCATGGAGTCTCACTAGCCATTTTCTATGTGGGGAATATATCTCATTGGTAAATTACCTATATCTCAAGATGGGCATGTCTTTATTATCAAATCCAAAGAATAATTTAACAAATGGGTTGAGTTTATTCCCCTCGTTAATGTCACCAATATAATCATTTATAAATTTATCATTAATCAAATCATTTGCCACTTTAGTGTTCCTCATAATATTATTTTAGACAATGGTGGTAACTTCAAAAATAAAGATGTTAAACAACTATGTGATAAACTTAAAATCAATCACAAATTTTCCATACCCTACCATCCATAATATAATGGCCAATCTTAGGCCACCAATAAAATTCTTAATAAAATTATCCAAACTAATTTTTTTGAAACCTGCATAGATTGACATCTTCATTTATATCCTATTATTTGGGCCTATTACACTAGCATATGCACTATCATTGGGGAAACATAATTTTTTCTACTCTAAGGTTCTGAATTAGTACCCCCATTAAAATTTGAGCTTTCCTACCTCCATATCTCTCTTCATGGTATCATACCTGATGAATAATTACTTGAAACTAACCTTCATTCTATTGATATCCTTGATGAACACCATCTTTCTACCATGAAACACAATCTCCAATACAAGGCCTACATTACTAAATAACATAACAAAAGAGTCAAAGTTCACATTTTTAATATTGGTGATCTTGTCTTTAAAATTGACTATACTCATGAAAAATAAGGTAAATGTGCCCAAAAATGGTGGGTCCCTTATTTAGTCAAAGACATTATTGGTCCAAGCACCTATCACCTTCAAACTAATGAAGGCCATATTTTCAAAAAGCCCACCAATACATAATTTTTTAAGAAGTATTTTGCCTAGATCCTTCTACTCTTATCATGATTTCTATATTATATCCCTATAACACTTTTTATAGGATAATTACATGGGTCTCACCCTCTACAAAAATCCTCTTTTTTCACAAAACTTAATCCTTCCTTTTGGTCCTTTGGTTTCCCTTTTTCTCATGAGTTACATTGTAAAACTATAGATAGGACCTAGTCTTCCTCATCATTTCCATTTTTATCCTATTTGTTTTCTTACTTTCCAATACTTTTTTCACCCCCTTGGGTTTCCATTTTGTGAGTTACAGTGTAAGATCATGGATAGGACCTAGCCTTCCTCACAAATATCTTATTTTTCATTTGATTTTTACATGCTTTGTGCACCCTCATGGGTTTAGCTTTATGAGTTATAGTGTAAGACCTTTTGAACATTGTCATTAATTAAGGGAGAGTCTATTGAACATTTTCATTAAGTGTTGATATTTGTTATTTAATTTTGTCATTGATGTCAATCTAATATCATTGATGTGAAGATGCTTGGTTAAGTAAACCTTGAGGTCAGTACAACAAGTGTAAATAATATTTTAATGTTTTGTCTAGACCTTGTGATATGGTTTTTGTATGTATCATGATGATATGAGTGATATCTAAATAAGAAGATGTGTGATTTGAAGATCATTATAATAAATTCTAAATATGCTCTAAATGAGCTATGAAGATGAGAATGCTCTGAAGAATAATTAATAGTGTTTGAGAATGAGAGAGATTATTTGAGGATTTACATGAGGTGATGAGGAACTCAAAAAGTATTAGGAGGTCAGATCCAAAGATTTGTATTTGTAGCTCTAAAGATGCTATGAAGATCTTAGTCAAGCTCTAAAAATGTGTAAATAGATATAAATAAGTTCTATTGAAGCTCCAAAGAATAATGATTGTATGAAGTTTACAAATAGTACACAAGAGTAATTGGAATATAGGAAAGTTCTAAGGTGAAGTATATAGGGTGGTTAGAAGGTCAAATTTAAGGCCTAATAAGACATGCAAGTCAAGGCTTAGAAAGTAAGAAGAGAGATGGTGGCTAGATTGAGTAATAAGATCAGTTTACATGGCATGAGTGAGAAGGTGAACATTGACATATGTGATTAAATATATTTTAAGTATTTTCATGAAGTTTTAGGGCATGGTTTATAATAAAAAGGCTTGAAAAGTGTTTTAAGGTTTCTCAAGTGCACAAAATAAAGAGTTGTCTACCCAAAAAGTTCTTCTCAATGATTTTTAGCACATGAAAAATCTTCATGAGAGCCTAATATATTCATGGAAGATTAGGAATGGTTATATATCAAATTTCCAAGCATTGGTTTGTGGAAAGAGGACATAAGTTTTATGAATGATCATTAAGACTAGAAGATGGTCTAAACCCTCATAAAACCCTAACAATGACTTGATGTTGAATATATTATTATAAAGAGATCAAAACAATTTTATATTATTATAAAATTTATTTTAGGTTGAATTAAACTCTTCCAATAATCTCGAGGTGTGATTGGTTTCTAAGGTGAGTAAGCAGACCCTATAGGAAAGTGGTAATCTTTCAGAGATTTATTATAGAAGATAAAGTTAACCAAGTCAAAGTTGATAAGTGGATGAATATCAAATTGTGATACTTGTATTTTATGTTCATGAATATTTATGGATATGTTCCATATCTTAGGTGTTCTAATTTGGTGATCTAATCTGGTTAGTCACTAATAGACCTAGTGTTGTAGATAGTAAGGAAATCAGACAAAAGTGAAAACATGTTTCTTGATGTGATTTCTTGTAATATTGATGCATTAAAATGAATGATGATGTTGTTTTTGTTATGAATGATCTATCCATGATTTTAAAAATATTGTAATTTATTGTAAGAGGTTGAAACATTGAACCCAAAATGGCTTATCTGGCTAGTAGAGTATATGGGAGAGAAGGATAGAAGATTGGTTTATAAAACCAATAGTTTTCATTAGATATCATGATATAATTGATTTAGGTTACTCTAAGGATGTTATAAGATCATTTTAATGAATTTAAATCCCTTTAATATATTAAATAGTCTGTTAAATGCTCATGCTTCCTTGACTATATTTTGGAGCTAGTTGGTAGTTTTGAGTGAACATCTTGCAGAGAAGTGTTTGAGTTGGTTTACCCTAAGTTGAAGCATTAGATGAAGATTTTTATGACCCTAAGGTCATGAGGTTTTTGAATATTTAATTTTTTGTCATAATTTTTTTTTCAAAATTGAGTATATGCCTTAGTTGTTCAAGAAAAAGTTTTTGTATATGTGTAAGCCTGTTATGAGTAGTGATTTAAAAAGGGGTTCAAGTGGTAGTTGGACATAAAAGGTATTGTGGACCTAAATTAAATTTATATAAGTTATATTTTAGTTTCATATGACTTGTTCCTATCATGTGATGATTTTGGATATGATTCAATAAACATCAAAGGGTAATGAGTTGTTAAGAAGACCTATTAGGTTTCCATAAACCTAAAAGAGGACTAAGAGCTAATTGTTGTATGTCTGACCTATTATATTGATTTATTAATAATTAATCCATGTTATTTAAAATACATATTCATGGAAAACCTAATTTATTTTATTGTGTCTCTGACTAATAAAGATATGATCAAGTGACTTGTATAAAAGCAAGGTAGTTTAGGCATTTTTGGTATGCTTAGAGGATGATAAGTGTGAAGATCAAAAGAGGACAAGTGAATGATATAGATAATTAGTGAGAATAATTTTTCATTGATACCATAATATAAATTTTATGAATATCTAATATAGGTTTTGTATATGTGGATCAAGGTCAAAAGACCTAATCAAGCCATGAAGAGGGCTAGTTGAACGAAGAAGGCTAAAGGCAAGTTTGAGAGGGATAAAAGAGAGTAAAGAGATGGATTAGATTATAATATATTATATAATAAATAATATTTTTTGAATATTCTCAAATAATTTAATGGCTAAGTTGGTGTTGAGTTATCTAGGGGGTTAGTACCTCCTTTCAAGTGGGTGCTTGCTAAAGCCTAATTGAGTTGGTGTTGAGCTAGTTTGGGTTGGTGATCCATGTGGAGTTGGTGATTAAGTAAATATTGATGTTTGTCTTATAGGAATTTAGTCCATTTTATTCTTAAATGGGTTTTATAATCCTAGAGGGTTTCTAACATATATGTTATGTTCATGTGTTTCATGCTCTTATGATTTGATGCTTATGTTTACTAAAATGTACATGATTGTTAGAATGGTTCATGAATGGTTAAGTGGAATTGAATGAAATTTTCTATAGATTGATTCATCCCCTCTTATTCATCTTTTTTCCAATAATTGGTATTAGATCATGTCCTTTAGAATAGGCTTGAAATCTTAAAGTAGATCTTAAAAAGCAAAGATGATTAATCAACAAACTCACTACTAATAAGTTTACACTATTAAATGGATCTAAATGTGCCTTATATAATGTCATAAGGCCATTATATTTGGTATTAAATTATGGATGGCTATATTACACCTCTAATTTCACCTATAGATGCAGCATGTAAGAAGGGTAATGAAAATAACTATAAGGCAATGAATGTCATTCTATGTGGCCTATTAGAAGTAGAAATTGTAAAAGTAATGAATTATGTTTTATCCAAAGATATATTGGACCAATTTAATACCATATATGAAGGATACATCAAGGTGAAGCTAGCTAAGTTATAGACCCATAGAATATAGTTTGAAATCTTGAAGATGAATGAAGAACATGATGAATATCATCAAGATGACAAAAAGGCCTATAAGTCTGACAAGAATAAGATAAACTTCAATAAAAATTAAGGAAAGTATCATTCAATAATAATAATATTTTATATACCAAAGAATACAAATCATCTGATGTACGTGATTTAGACACATCTAACAGTGATGATGATAAGAATGAATCTAAATATGATAATAATGAAAATTTGATCATAGACATAGTGTCAAATAATGAGGGTTATTAAAATGGGAAAGATCTCATGATTGATGAAAAATCAAAAGAGGAAGTATACTATGACAATTAAAAAGGAGAAGCTAAAGTGGATCTTGAGGTAGATCTCATGAGTACCCTAGAGGGGTTGAAGCTTATAAAAAAGAAGAATAAGAAAATGAAGTCATTAACTCAGGGCTATGAGGTACACATTGGATTATTTGAGGAAAGGATGAGAAACACTTCTAAGGAGTATTAATATATCATACAACAAATTGAAATATAGATAGATATTATGGAAATAATCCTAAAGGCTAAAGAGGAAGATTTTAGCAGATATGAAACTAAAATAAAATCTTTAAAATTTGAGTTAGATCAAGCATCTAAAAATTTGAATAGATTTATGAAATTTTAAAATAGAACTGAGGTTATATATGATATATCAAGTATTCAAAAGTATAAAAGTGACAAGATAGGTCTTGGATTTAAATAAGACCAAAAGAAGGCACCTTAAATCAAAGGGAAGACTAGTGAAGACAAGAAGTTCAACATGAAAATATCTATCAGACATCCCAATGCTATAGGGTATGATGTTTTTTTAATAGTTAATATTTTACATGAAGTTAGTTTGGTCATAGAGAAAGAAAATGTAGAAGACCCTCCAAGAATGAGTACTCATTGAACTATGAAATAAGAAACAATTGGTCAAAGGGATATCACAGTCATCATTAGTCAAATGGTATGTATAAGGTGGTTTGTTACATATATAATAATGTTGGACACATTGTAAAATAATGTCATAATAGAGATAAAAGATCATCAAGTCAAAATAGGAAATTTTAAGCTCCTAGAATGTAGGATAGAAGGCAAATGAATGTATGTAAACCAAAGGTATTAAAGATAAGTCTTGATCATTATAAAAACTCAAGTGGATTTATCACTGAGATAGAGCATACCTCAAGTGAGAAATCAAGTAAATAATTCCAATAACACTTGTTATCTATGTGTGTTAACAAGACAGTTAAAGAAAAGAAGGATGACAAGGTTGATGATGAGATGAAACCTAAAATTCCAATAAAGTCCATAAGAATGTTGAATAATATTTAGTCTTGTGAAAACATGGATATCTAATAATCTCTTGATTCATATTTTTTTAATGCCATATGAAAAGGTTTTGATTCCATTAAGCTTCATGGAGACATTATTCCATCAGTAAAAGCATGAGGGTGTAGTAAAAAAAGGGGGTTTATTTTGAGAAGATTCTAGGTTGTATATGATATAATAAAAGAGATGAAGATGAATATTATCCATTCTTATGTTGATAACTCTATATTTTGAAGTGTAGAAGGTAGCATGATGAGAGATATAAGGCTATTATCAGGTATCTAAAGTCAAAGTGTAGACAAATTAGTATATAAAAGGATTTTGAGATCTATTTATTATGAGTAGTTGATCTAGATCTATGAATACAAGGGGAGTTCCTATTTCTACATTTGGTATCTGGTATGGATAACCTTCTATGTGGTTAAGAGTTTGATCTTCTTCAGATATGTCAATAAAGGTATGGATCATGTGTTCTTAGTTATTATAAATAAGATATGCTTGGTTTAAGGGGGAGTTTGGTAGCTCAAAGTTCTTTGTCAAGAGAGTGATTTATTTTGATATGCATGGAGTTAAGGAGATATTGTGCCTGAGATGATTCAAAGAATATGTTTATTTCTATTTTGATGGATCATTTGAGAGAGTGACCTAATTGAGATAAGTTTCTAATAATGGTTATCATAAGTGGTTTCCATAGTTCATAATGACTATGTGTCATCTAGTACCTTTGAGAGATAGCATTAACTCTTAGGGAGAGAGTATGATTTTAGTATTTGTCGATAATCTTTGATATCTATTGATAATAGAAGAATGGTGGATGCTTGGTTAAGGGGGAACTATTCAAGTAGGTTAACTAAGTTTGATTTGTGTTGATGTGATTCTATAATTTGAGTTCATTCTGAAAGAGATGATAATTATGGAAGAGCTTTGTCTTTAATGTCAAAGGGGGAGAAAGATCAAAAAAGTTTAGAAAGAGATAAAGATTAGAAAGGAAGAAAGAAGGGAGAAAGATCAGAAAAGATGAGAAAAGGATAAATATTGGAAAGGGTGAGAAATAAAAGGCTAGAACCAAGTCTAATAGATTATTGCCATCAAGAAGTGGTTGAAGGAGTTTTCTGAGTATGTTTTCCATCAATGAAAAAGTGGTAGATTGTTAAACATTGTCATTGATTAAGGGAGAGTCTATTGAGTATTGTCATTAAGTATTGAGATTCTATATTTAATTTTGTCATTGATGTCAAAGTTTTTAATGAAGATGTATGGTTCATTAATTGATGTCAATCTAATATCATTGATGTGAAGATGCTTAGTCAAGTAAGCCTTAAGGTTAATAAAAGTATAAAAATATTGTAATGCTTTGTCTAAACCTTGTGAGATGGTATTTATAGGTAGCATGATGATATGAGTGAGCTCTGAAGAATAATTTGTGTGTTCCAAATATCTATATAAGTAATTTTGAAGATGATCTAAATGATATATGAAGATGATAATGCTCTGAAGAACACTCTCCAATGTTTGAAGATGAGAGAGATTATTTGAGGCTATACATGAGGTGATGAGAACCCCAAAAAATATTAGGAGGTTAGCTCTGAAGATATATATATATATATATATATATATATATATATATATATATATAAATCTCTAAAGTTGATATGAAGATCCTAGTTGATCTCCAAAGATCTATAAATAGTTACAAATAAGTTATATTGAAGTTCCAAAAAAGAGTGAGTGTATGAAGTTTCTTGAGCATAAAAAAGAGGAATTATAACATTGGAAAGTTCCAAGGTGAAGTCTATAGGGTAGATAGAAGGTCAAATTCAAGGCCTAATAAAACTTGTAGGTCAAGGCTTAGAAATAAGAAGAGAGATGATGGCCATATGGAGTAATAGGATCAGTTTCCATGGCATGAGTGAGTAGGTGAACATTGATAGACGTGATTAATGTTTTTCTAAGTATATGCATGAAGTTTCATGGAATTGTTTACAATAAAAAGGCTTGAAAGGCATTTTAAATTTTCTTGAGTACACATAATAAATATCTATCTACCCGATAAGGTTTTCTCAATACTTTTTGGCACATGCAGCATCTACATGAGATCATAAGTTGTTCATAGAATATGAGGAAGGGTTATAGATAAAAGTTATAATAATTGGTATGTGGAAAGAGGAGATAAGTTTTATGAATGATCATTAAGACTTTAAGATGGTCTAAACTCTCATAAAACCCTAATAGTGACATGATGTTGAAGATTTTATTCTAAAAAGATTATAATTGTTTGATATGATTATACAATTTATTGGAGATTGAATTCAAATCTCATAGGCATCTCTATGTGTGATTGGTTTCTAAGGTGAGTAAGTAGACCCTATAAGAAGATGTTTGTCTTTTGGAGATTTATTATAGCAAATAGAGTTGACCAATTCAAAGTTTTTAAGTAGATGAATATCAAATTTTGAGACTTTTAGTCTATTTTCATGAAGATTTATGGATAGGTTAAAGAACTTAGGTATGAAAATTTGTTGATTCAAGTTGGTCATTCACTAATAGACCTAGTGGTGTAGACATTAAAGAAATGAGGTAAAAGTGAAAAGATGTTTCCTAATGTAGTTTTATGTAAGATTGATGCATTGAAATGAAATATGATGTTTTTTTGGTATTTAATTATATATAAATGATTTTTATAAGCTTGGAAGTCAGTGTAAGAGGTTGAAACTTTGAAGCCAAAATGGCTTATCTAGCTGAGTAGAGTCTATGAGAGAAAAGGTCAAAAGATTGTTATGTACGACCAATAGTTTTCATTATATTTCATGATTTGATTGATTAAGGTTTCTTTGAATATTTTATAACATATTTTTCATGAATTGAAATACCTTTGATATATTCAATCATGTGTTATATGTTCATGTTGCCTTGACTATGTTTTGGAGTCAGTTGGAAGGTTTGAGTGAACATCTTGTAGAGAAGTGTTTGAGCATGTTTACCCTAATTTGAAGAATAAGATGAATATTTTAATGATATTTAGGTCATGATGTTTATAAATATTTTATTTTTTTCCATGGTTATTTTGAATAATTGAGTATATTCTTCAATTGTTCAAGACATAGTTTATGTATATGCATAGGCCTTTTATGAGTAGCGATTTGAAAAGGAGTTTAAGTGGTATTTGGACTTAAAAGGTATTGGGTACCTAAAGTAAAGTTATATAAGGTATATTGGAATGTTATTAACTTTTTTCCTACCATTTGAGGTGTTTTTATATGCTTTGATAAAGATCAAAGAGTAATGTGTTGTTAATAAGACCTATTGGGTCTCCATAAGCCCAAAAGAGGAGTAAGGGTTAATTAATGTATGGCAAACCTATTATATTGATTGATTAATGATTAAGGAATTATATTTTTAATATTAAAATACCTATTCATGTCTAGCCTAAGTGATTTTAATGTGTGGATGACTAAGAAATATATGGTCAAGTGACTTGTATAAAAGCAACGCAGTTTAGGCCTATTTAGTATGCTTAGAGTATGTTAAGTGTGGAGAGCATAAGAGGATAAGTGAATGATATATATCATTGGTTATTATAAAGAGGTCATAAAAACCATTATAGAAATGTAATTAATATCTAACAAAGGTATTTTTTATGAGAATCAAGGTCAAAATACCTAATCAAGCCATGAAGAGGGCTAGTTGAGTGAATAAGGTTGAAGGCCAATTTGAGAGGGATAAAATAAAGAGAAGAGATAAAAGATTAGATCATCATTTATTGTAGAATAAATAATGGTTTTTTAAGATGATAAAATAATCAAGTGGTTGAGTTGGTGTTCAGTCATCTAGGGGGTTGGTACCTCCTTACAAGTGGGTGCTTGCCAAAGCCTACTTAAGTTGGTGTTGAGCTAGTTGGGATTGGTGTTCCATGTGGATTTGGTACTTTAATAAAGATTTATATTTATCTTATAGTACTATATTCCATTTTATTCATTATTGGGTTTCCTATCCTAAGAGGTTTCCCATGTATATGTTATGTTCATGTATTTCATGCTCTTATGATTTGATGGTTATGCTTTATAAGATGTACATGCTTGTTAGAATGGTTCATGAATGGTTAAGTGAAATTGAATGAAAAGTTTTGAATGCTGATTCACCCACCCCCCCCTCTCAATTATACTATTTCCAACAAGACCATGGATATAACCAATCCTTCCTCATAAAATCACCATCTTTCAATCAATGTTCCTTTTCTACAATGTTTTTGCAATGGTCACAAGTTTTTGATCCTTTGTTCTCAACTTTAGCTTTTGTTTATTTTTTAGATAAAATTTTCACAACAAACTCTATTATCATGTTTTCCCACACTTCCCTCATTCTTTTGATAAGGGATCACATATCACTGTCATTGTATCCCTTTTTCATCCTTTGCCACATTTTTTTTATGATTTTAAGTAATTAAAATGGTTTCATGTTTTATTCTTATTAATTTTCTTTCCTTTCACTCCAAATTATATAAAACAAGGTATAAGTAAATATAGAATTTTTATTTCACCTACATTAATAAGATTCTTAGATACCATTCTCTCTGAGTTCTCTCTATTAAAAACCAAGTCCAAAGTATTCAAATCAAATTCATATTTATCACCAATGTTTGGTTTTCCAAATCCATATAGAGGAGGAATTAAAAAATCCATAAAGAAAGTTAAAAGCCAAATCATTTCAAATAAAAAGTAATGATATCCAAAAGGCAACATACAAAATTTAAAATTTAAAATCACATAAAAATATATGATTCATATCACATATCCTAACTCAAATTAAAGATCAAACTCCATAGTTGCCCTCGTGATATATTGAGTTCCATTGGGTGTGATAGGCTAGTAGTTTGGAATAGGATAATTCAACAAAATCTATAGTGATACCTACTTTATCACACAAGTACCCAATCTCTATAGTAAACTCATGACTTTGTGATGGGTCCTAAGGAATGGGGAACACATTGTGAGAAGGTAGGTCAATTTTAATTTTTATGCATATAGCCTTCATGGCATGATCTACCTACTACATTTGTTGATCTAAGACTTGTGTGGCTAAGAGAAGTTTTTTAGAGTCTTTAAGGTTGAAATTATTCTTGTTTTGACAAAATTAATTTGAGTGTCTTGACTTTGATAAAGAGTTCCTCTACCTTGGCTTTTCCTTAATTCTCCCCTCTACCCATTTAGTTTTCCCCCTTGATAGGCAAGTGTGATTCTAAATCTATATTCCTTTCTTCTATATTCTCTCTTCTTTAAATCATAAAAACATGCTAGCACTACTTTGTTTCAATTTTATCTATCTTTCAAACTAGACAATATGTTTGAGTGACTATTGATTATTTTTACACCATTGATTTACATTCCATCATCACTTTGCTTTTTTTACTATTTTTAATTTTTATACCTACCCTTTTTGTGGATAGTTGAGTCTGTTTCTACTTTCATGTAATTTTTCCAATGTTGACTGAATAATGATTATTACTTCTCAAATCATCAATGTTGTTTTACCATTTAGCTTGCCCATATTTTCTTAAGTAAGGATTGTTACTATTTTCACACCAATGGTTGATTATAATTCCTTTTGACATATATCCTTAGTTTGACTTGGTGAGTTTGCCTTTTTTAATTAAGGTATACTTGTTTGATTTTTTTGTTCTTTAGTAGACTTGGGATTTTGGTTACCCAATTTACTCTAATTTTGACTTGGTCATTTGGTATAGCATAGCACTTGTCACCCCATCTTGTCATGTTTCCAATTATGTCCCATCCACATAGCATCAGTTATCTTAGATTTCGTGCATTTGTTTATTTTTACTATTCAGTTTTCTATCCTTGGGTTTATCAAAAGTAGTCTCTACACCCTCCACAATTAAAAATAAAAACACATCAAATAACCATCCAATGATAAATGTAAGTTAAAGTACACACATTACTTTTATTTTTAGTTATTTCCTTTTTAGTCATTTAAATTTTAGTTTTTTTTACTTTAAAATATTTCAACTTTTTTTTATCTTGAACATTGTGTGTTTCTATGTTTTTTCTCTTAGCACCCTTCTGTATTTCACCTAAGTGACACATGATGATATTTGAGTCGGGTATATATATACACACAATATTTTTAAATATTATTAATTACTAATGCTTTCTATCTTATAGGAACCCATTGAGTATCAATCTCTTTGAGTGTACTCTTTAAGGGGTGTACCAAGAAAGGGGTGGGTAGGCTATTGGTGCTTCACAAGACTATTTTCCTTTAATACCACTTGTTATCAATCCAACCATCTCCTAAAAATAATACCCTAAGATTTAACTCCTATTTTACACATTTTCTAGTCATTTTATGCCTTAATTAGCCTTTTTCTAGACTAACATACTTTTTAAAAATTTATGTTACACTATTGGCCCCATTGACCTTATACTCTGATTGATAAAATTTATTTATGGTCTAGGTTGGCCCCTTGAAAACCTAGATTGGGACCTAATTTTTTTTGTCAATAACAATACATGGTTTATCAGTTTGACCTTGTTAGGTCAAACTTTTAGAAAGGACTAGGGTTAGATTCAACTATATAAACACATCCATTTCACTATTCTTAGAGAGACAACAAGATTTAAATATTCATTTATGCTTCTTTACAATCTACTCTTCTACCATTCTAATTGAGGAATCTTATCTTAGGGATTTATATTTAGAGAAGAATCTTTTCTTATGCAAAAGTCTTAGATGCTTTGGCTTTTCTTAATGATTATTATAAACCACAACAACCTCTTGTGAATCACCTTTGGCTAAGGGAGATATTGAGTCTTGATAGGTTCATATTCAACATAAGTATCTCTAAATTTGTTCCTCTCTTTAGTAGATAGAAGTACCATAAGTAATGGATTTTGACTATATTTCTTTCTCTATGCATTAGGTGTTTAGCTATACATAGATTAATTAATATTCTCTTATGCATGTTTAATTTTTTATTTACTAACCCCCATTTTATCCCAAAATATTTCATGAGCACTATATTATACTTTACTTTTTATGATTTTGGTGAATATGAAAACATAGGACTTAGTTAAAGTCATTGCATAGTTTTTCTTAGCTAGAGGATTTGGAACCCTCCGTAGTGATTTTATTATGGTAAGGGATCCCTTATCTAGTTCTAGTGGATCCATCTTGGTCATGAACCTAAATATCTAATATATGAATAATTAGAAGTGTAAGTAGGATCCATCTTATTTGAGTTTGGATTGATTAGTTGTATTTACCATTACATACACATTCTACTAAAGTTATATGTAAAATATGAAGATGTTATTCACCAATTAAAAGGTGATATATTGTTATGATAGGTGTAGGGGTCCTTGTAAGAATCCCACAACTTGGATTACTATGTCATCTTTATATAAATAGTAGTCCCTAATGGCTGTGATGGAGTCCTAGATTATCTTTGCGAGTCAAGGCATTAGAGATTCACTAAACACCTAGAACACCATTGCGTAGAAGTGATCATAAACATCTCAAACATGTTGGTGGAATTGTTTCCCATAGATATTGTATAAGACCACATGGATAATTAGGCCACCAAGAAACCATGTAAGAAAGGTTGATGGATTGAATGAGAGTGTCCCATAGATGGCATCGAGTAGGTAGTTCATCATTTATAAGTACCTCTATTTCAATTATCTAAAATGGTATGGACCAACTTGAATTAGATCAATATTACAATGTTTGAGATGTTAGAGTGAGCTAGTATCATGTGTAGGATGGGCACCCACATCTCTTTGACATGATTTCATTCTAAGTCTCTAAACAATAAATTTAGTAGGATCATGCCTAATCATACCTCATATTTGGAGGTGTAAACTATGTAAGAATTGATATTTTATTTATCGACCCACTTGGAGTTTAGGTTATCATCCCATTCATAGAATATGTCATAAATATGGTGATCTTTCATCCAGATTGACACTACCACTTCATCGTATGAGAATGAGAATTTTGGGAAGGAGTGGTATGCCTTAAAGGCACTCCTAAATATATCAATAATTTGGTGTTGAGAGGTGGGTGAACACACCAAATCATTAATATCATCCTATATGTGGATATCCTTGCAGATGAATCACCTAGTAGGTTAGCATTAGGAAACACCTCTAGTTTGGATGAGGCTCTATGAATTTAACATATTTTATAAAATTGAATATCATCCACGTACTCAGATAGTTATTCATTGGAATTCATAGAATCTTTGGGGACCTACTCAATTACTATAAACATGTCACTGTAGTGTTTATATTTAGTTAAAAATTAGGGAAAGTGGTGTCTTATTACTTGGGATCAACATTTAGGTTGGAGGACATAGTTGCCATTGGAGTAGGATAGAGGGGAAATTAAGAAGCTTTAGGTATCAAAGGCATGGGATATAGGGGTTATATGTAACTTTAAAAGTAAGGAGTATACGATTTCTTCTAAAGTAGTAATGGTAACCATTAATGGGCCTCCTTTTGGATTTATAAGCTTATGTACACATCTCCCTACATTAATGGAATTTGATGACTCACTTGCTGTAAATTTGAAATTGAGTTGGTGGATAGATTTTATCCATTTATTTCTAAATCAAGAATTGAATTTGGATCCCATGATCCTAAGACACCATTCATATGTAGTAATGGTGATGGGATTTTTTCAAAACTATATAAATGGGTATATTTCACCATTTTTTAATGTCCAATGTGTGGTAGGCATGAAATCACATATATTAGAGGTTTTTCACCCAACTCTTGCTTTCTAACATGTGGCATTCATCTATTAGTCCTCTCATTAATGGTCAGAATCTAGGCAAGGTTATGTATTCCTTATCATTCCCATAAAATGGGTGACATTTCACCTAAGGACATGTGGCATACCTTAATTTTCCTTGGTTAACCACTCATACTTCATTTTGATCTTCCTAGGTCATAAGTGGCAACTAATTCATCTTCACACTAGATGTCATGGTAGCTTCCCATTAGATCAGGCTCTCATGGGATCTAACATCTTTGATAAATCTGGTCAGCTATCCTTTATGAATCTAAAGGATGTGGTATATCCCCATTAGTTTGGGCTCTCTTGGGATTTAACATATTTGATAGGTATAGGGGACTAGCCTTTTTTACTCCAAATTACATGGAAACCCTCCATTGGGATAGGCTCCCTTGGGATATGACATCTATGATAGGTCTAGGGGACTAGCCTTTTTTACTCCAAATGACTTGGAGACTCCCCATTAGGTTGGTCTCTCTTAGCATCTAACATCCCTAATAGGTTCATGGGATTGGCCTTTCTAACCCCAAATGATGTGGTAACTTCCCATTGGGCCAAGCTCTTTAAGTCTCTAACATCTCTAACAGGTCTGGGGGACTATCCTTTTAGATTCCAAATAGAATGATAGCTTCCCATTGGGTTGGGATATCCTAGGCTCTAAAATATATAATAAGTCTAAGGGATTGACATTTATAACTATAAATGATGTGGAAGCTTCCCATTAGATTAGGATCTCCCAAGCTCTGACATCTCTAATAGATCTAGGGACTAGCCTTTCTGAATCCAAATAATGTGGTAGCTTCTCATTGGACCAAACTCTCCCAGGCTATGAAATATATGATAGATCTTAATGACTATAATTTTTGAATCCAAATGATATGGTAGATTCCCATTACACTAAAATATCCTAGGCTCTAACATCTATATCAGGTCTAAGAGACTGGCTGCTCTAACTTTAGATGATGTGGTGATTTTCCATTGTGTTAGGCTCTATGAGTTTCACAAAATGATGACATAAGAAAGATAAAAACAAAAATTATTCATTAAATTTTACACATCAAACATGGAAGAATCGATGTGCCATATATGAATTTGTTTTTCTAGGAAATACTCTAGACTCCAAAAAATCTAAGTGAAAATTATCCTAAAATGTTAGTGCCATGATATACAAAATGAGAACAAACATTACTTAATTGTTTTATATAAAATAAAAAAAGGTCTATTACTACTTGAATAAAATCAAGGCAATGTATGTTTTGATGTTTTGATCAATCATCATAGATGAGAATAAAAGGAAGAACTCAAAAACTATGGTTCATGAAATTTTTATAGGGGTCCCCCATTTCAAAAAAGAGGGGTTATATTAGCCACAATAAATGGTGACTTCCATGGAGAAAGTGATGAGAAACACTTAGAACCTGACTAATTTATTCTTTCATTTCTTATCACAAAGATTGTATGGGGGGTATTTTATCATTAATAAAAAATACAAGGCACTAAAGTCTCATAATAGTAAGCAATGTACCAAAGACAACCATCAGTGTGTATGAGAAGTGATTTTAATTTTGGTTCATTCTTAGATTATCTCTAAGTAATCAAGGCTAGACTAGTTACTGGACTTCCTTTAGGGTGTTGTTAGATTGAGGTCTTAGGGGGGATGACTAGGGCATTTGTCTACTACTAGATAGACACCCATAGCCCTGATAGAGATGCCTCTAGTCCTATTCATGGACTTGATCCTATGCCAGCCAAGATGGAAAGCCTATGATGGAGATTTCCTATATAGCCCTTTTGAAGTAGACTCAAAATTTAGATTCTACATGATTTCTTTATTAGTTTCAAAGTTTCATTAGAATATATCATTACTTATTAGTATTATCCATTGAGGGTTTAAGACCAATCCAAGGGTGAATAGAGAGGGGAAAGTTTTGAATATCCAAACAATCCTTAATCAACGTAAATAATCCAATATCTTTTGGAGTTATTATTTTAATTACAGCTTGGTGTCCATCCTTGGTGTAGGCTATTATAAAATTTACTTATTTTTTTAGAATCACTAGCCTCTTGGATCTAGGATGTTAATAGTCCCTTTTTATAGTTCTAGAATTTCTTGGATTGAATATTTTAACCTTGGCTTTATTATTTCTCAACAATCCTCTTGGGCTTTACCTACCACCTAAAGAATATACTAACAAAAGGTTAGGCATTATAGGCATAATGTAAAGGGGGATAGAGGGGAAAAATTCAACATAAGGAAAATCACACAACAAAAACAAAAAATAAAAATAAAAAAATCAGACACATAATTAAAGCAAATCTATTTAACATATACATTACCTACCTACTATTAGGATAATTTAGAAATCACTTTCAAGGGGAAAACCAATAAATAGTGATTTAGGAACTATCCATTTACTTGAATCGGTATGTCATTTCACTCAAGATCCTTGAGACAAATGGCATTTTGGCCCAGTATTTTGACAATTTGATATGAGTTGATCTAGAGGGGATAAAATTTTTAATGTTGGCCATTTTCATCATGGGCTTTGTTCTACATGAGGACCAAGTCTAATATTTTTAAGGTCTTCAACTTTTCCCTCTTGTCAAACCACCTCTTAACTATGTATTGATGCTTGATGAAGCTCAACAAAGCTTCATCCTAGGCTTCCTCTAATAAAATTAGGCCTAAGAGTCTAGAATTCACTTTATAATCTAGTTCTATGAATTGATACTTGAACTTATATTTAGGAATTTTGAGAGTGATCGTAAAAATTGTCTCTAATCCATATATAAGAAGTAAATGATATATTTTGAGGGCTTATTTATACCTAGTATGGTCTACCCATAAGGTAAATTTTTGTGATGAGTGCCATTCTTAAGGATTCTCTCTAACTAATTTATTAATGGTTTCAATCAAGTTTTTGTTGGTGGATTACACCAATGCATTCCATTAAGGGTAGTGATTGGAGGATAACTTGATCATTATTCCATTATCATAGGCCCACTCTATGAATTCTATAGATTGAAAGGTAGGGCCATTATCACATAATAAATGGGGACCCTAAAATGGGTGACTATGGTAGTCTCCAAGAACTTGATGACTTAGATAATAGTGTTAATTTTGGTTGAAACTAACTCAGTCCATATATTATATTGGTATGTGCTTGTGAGGATGAATTTATGACTGGTTGATGAATTGGGGTTAATCACTCTCACAAAATCTAGCCCCCATTATGTGAATGATACATACTCTACAATAGGTTGTAGAAACATTATGGCATGCACTTCCATTTTATCAAAGGTTTAAAATTGGTGATAGAAATGTACATGATTGTGAAAATATCTAAATAGAATGGGCCAATAGTAACCTACCTAGAGAATCTTCTGAGCCATAGCATTTGTCACAAGATGGCCAACTCCCAGTGTTTCATGGAAGAGGGCCATTATATCCATGGCCTCTTCTTATGATACACACTAGAGGTATATTATTTCATGTTTTATTATAAAAATAACTCCTTTATTCATCATATAATGCATAAATTTCAATCATAAGTCTTTTCTTTTCATATGGTTGAGTCCTAAGGGTGCATTTCCATAAAGTAGAAAGTGCATAACCAAGGTGTACCAATATGAGTTTTGCATCCTTTATTAGTCCAATTAGTTTATTTTTATTCTTGGTTCTATCTATGTGATTATTTGGGTGAGGTATTTTTTCCTAAATAATTTGGTTAGCTTGATTTCCTATTCATACTCTTACAATTTTGTCATCCATCAGACTCTCCTCTCACCTAGATCATATTTTCCTAGCATTTGATTTATAGCTAGGTCTGAGATAATGATAGGTAATCTATTTTAGAGGATATAATGCCTAAATTTAATCACTACCTTAACTAGGTCATATACATGCTTATCTAGGGTATAATACCAAAGTTTAATATCTTTAATATTAGTGATCATAAAATCCACTAGGTTTTCTTCTCCTTCTAACCTCTAGGTGAGGCAGGTGATAATGGTATGCTTTGAAGTGAAAGGGTAAACATAGAAATCCTACATATATTTTATGATGATAAGGACTAGGTCTTGCATGATAACATATTCAATATCTTAGAAAGATTTCCTTGATTATTATTTTCACTCCACTTTAGTGTCTTGTTTTAGCATTGCATTCAAAGTACTCACTATCTCAGTAAATCTAGAAATAAACTTATGCATAAAGTCAATTTTCCCAAAGAAAGATTTTAATTCTTTTTTATTATTAGGTAAAGGTAGTATAGAAATTATATCCACCCTTGTAGGTTCAATAGTAATACCTTCCTTCATGATAATGTGACCAAGAAGCTTACCTTCAGTGACACTGAACATGCTCTTCTTTTAGTTTAAAGAGATGCCATACTTTTTACATAATTTAAATACTCTCTCTAGGTGGTGCACATGAACTAACCTATATTTATAAAATATAGTTAGTTCATCCATATATATTATTATGAACTTACTTATTAGGCCCTCAAAGGTGAAGTCCATTACCATTTGAAAGGTTACATTGGCATTGATTATCCCAAAAGGCATTAGTTTGTAGGCAAATGTGCCCCACTTAGTGGTGGAAGTGGTCTTAGTTCTATCTCTTAGACTGACTAGGACCTAGTTATAGCTTGAGAAGACATCTAAGGACATCATATGGGACCAACTTACCATTTGGATTACATCATTTAATGAGGGAAATGGGTAATTATCTTTATCTAAGGCCTGATTCAAATTTCATAAGTTCACACAAATCCATATTTCACCATTCTTCTTCCAAACTAGGGATACATTAGCCATTTAGGTGGAGTGATGGACCAAAAATATTATCCTTGTAGAGAGTAATTTTTGCACCTCCATGTGAATCAAGGGCTCTAGGACTAGGTTAATCAGCCTATACCTTTATTTGAAGGTTTTTGATCAAGTTTTAAGGGAATGGTGTCAATAATTACTCTCAAATCAAAGACCTTAAGGTCTACATAATCCCAACCAATTATATCCTTGTATTTTTAATAAATATTACAATTCATGATCCATCTAATTTGGAGCCACATTAACTATCTAGGGTTTCTCCATAGGCCTGATATTAATGAGTCAACACTTTTAGTCTTTGAACTTAAGCCTTTTAGCCTAGAAGGTTGGGTATAATGCATAAAATTATCTTTTAAGTGAAATCATCCCCTTAGGGATATGATTCCCATAAATGTTCAAGATCCCATCCTTATCCAAATCAGTCCCAAGGTTGTCTTTATCCTTTTCATCTATGATTTGGGCCTAAAATATCCCTTCATTATTGAGGAACTAGACAGTTAGTTATTCATCTTCAAATACCTAGATGTTAGTCACATTGTTTAAGATAGGAGAACAAGGGATGAGTTATATAGATAACTCTTATATCTTTGTGTCATCTAGAGGGGTAAAGTTCACCATAGCTAAAGCTAGTGAGTCTACTACCTAGTTTTCCTCTTAGTGAATAGGATGATATTGAGTACATTGAATATTTCAATCAGGTCCTAAACTCTATGTTTAAAACTTATAAGGTATGATAGTTTGAATTTACAATTAGTTGTAATTTATTTTACTACTATTTTAGAGTCAATAAATAATCTTAGTTTGTTTGCCTCATATCTTAATGAAAATTGTAATCGTAGGATTAGAGATTCATATTCTACCAAGTTATTCATACAATGGAATTGTAGCCTATAGGTTTTTATATGTTTCCTCCCTAAGGGATATATAAAAAAATAAATGCCTCCACTACCTTATTTAGAGGGATATCTATCTACATAAAGAGACCACAAGCCAAGCAAGAATGGGCTATGATTGGTCTAGTTTTTGGGAGACTTGGTGATTAGCATGTAGATGCCTAAGTCCAAGGAAGTTAGGTTTAACTTCTCATTAATAACATTATATTTGGTGATCAAGTGTTTCATGCATGGTTCCCTATCCTCTCATATTTGGTTGGCTACTACTTTTCATGGAAACCACATATGTGAGAAATCTATGGCCATATATCCATTCAGGGCCTTAGACCAATCTATACTAAGGATCATACCATAAGATTCTAGGATGTTAACCACTTCAATGTATATAAAGTGTTGAATCCTAGGTTTAAATTCCAACTTAATGTGGACATTTAAAAATTTTACTATCATTTTCACCTATAATTTATCTAATTGGACCACTACTTTATCTAATTTTACTGGGGCTAGATTGAGTTTCTTGCATATGCATACCAACATCACATTAGGTGAGGCTCTAAAATTTACTAAAAAATTGTGAAAATTCTTTAAAAATAACTAGATAGTTAAAAGGAATGAGGGAATATCCATCTTATTCTTATGTATAATCACATTGGTGTGTGTTGCTCTTTATTTTGTATTGGTTTATGGGGTTGGATTTTTAGTCAAAGATTTTAAAAAAAGGTTTCACTACTTTTTGATTTAGGCAAGCTCATGAAGGGTAATGTTAACCTTGATTTTATTCATATCCTCCACTATGTTATAACCCCCTTTGATTTGGACTGGTGGGGTTTCCATAGGTGTCTTGGGATCTTGAGTTATTATATGTGGAAGATCATTCTTAGAATTTTGGTCTAGTGGGGTTGCACCAATATTTGGAGGTGTCAATGTAGCAAGGGGTTATTATTGTTTACTAATCCTAAGGGCATAATTTATCCTTTGGAATTGGTTAAATGCTTGAAACTCATTAATACCTTAATCTAGCTTGTTTTCTTATTGGCTAGGGAGATTTAAGGTTTCCAATACCATAATAGTTGTATGGGATTTACCCAAGTTGGAGAATTTTGGATGATTGTTAACTACCTCATATTCTCCCATTTCCTTTTGGAATATTTTGAAAGTAGAACTAAACTCTATGCAATCCAACTCTCTATGTGCTAATGTGTTGTTAAATTGACACCAGTTGGGTGAGGCTATCTCAAATATATTAATCTTAGGGAGCCTATTAGGTGAAGTTTCTAGGAGTTATGAGGGTGGTTGTAGCTCATGATCAGCATTTGATACGTGAAATCATTATTGGAGATTACTAAATTAGAGTTATTCATCTATATATGTATCCCTAATAAGCCATTGTTAAGATTTTATATGATTAAATGAATGGAATTTAGGTCATTTTTGTGGGATATTGATGCATGGTCTGGGTATTATTAGACACAACTAATGTCACTTGATGTTGAGTTTATGGAATCAAATCTAGACCTCCTAGGTTTAGTAAACCCAAAGGTTGGTTTGACGTGGGATGAGCTAATGGGAACTAATGTATTATAGGGAGCATTTGGGGCATAGGTGCATTTTGGTTAATGCTAAGTAAGAAGATCAATTCAGGCATTTATGATAACATGTTAGGAGTAGGGGTCATTGTATAGCCCTAAGGATTTAGTTTCCTATCCACTTTGATGGGAATTGTATATGTTAAGGATATTTATATTATATATGTATCTCTTCTTAAGAACATAATCATCCAAGGGTCTAAGTCATTCTTGTACATTTAAAAATTTAGCTGAGGATTGGGTTGGTAAAGCATGGTTACCTAACTATACATCTTTTGGAACATAGTATTGAATTTTTTTGAAATTATAATACAAGATTTTGGGGTCTATTACTTGGCCAAATTGGGTAAGGAAATCATGACTAAATTTTTCCCAACTTGATATAGGGTCTTCAGGAAGGTTTAAGAACCAATCATAAGTAGATTCCATTAGAGTAAAAGAGACCAACCTATATGCCACATCCTCAAGTTATACATTCAAGAGTATCAAGGTGATCTTATAGGAGGTTATGTATTACTCTAAATTTCATCCTAAACCAAGGGTGAAATGAGGATGAATCTTGGGACATTTATGGTAGATCCATCTAACCAAGCCATCTTGGGCTATGTGTTTTAGAAAGGTTACAAAAAAGATTTGATAAGAATCGTCAGAGGTCTTAGTTGTGTTGTAGCATCAATTTTCACCATTGGAGAGGGTTATTTAGGACCTTTATAATTAACCTACATTATTGGGATAACCCCAGGCTATGGGTCACCTATGGTGAGGTTGAACCTCCAAAAAAGGTTGACTTCCTCTTGATGGATTACCTAGACTAATGATTGCACAAGAAAAAGGGTTAGAAAGGGGAAAAGGGATCCTAATAAGGATAAAAAGGTGATTTACCAAATTAAAATGGAGATTCCCATGAGATTAAACCTACACTAGATCTACAGAAGATAATTCTAGCTCATATAACCTCAAAATCAAGCTAAGTGCATAAATATTTCATAGACTAGGTTTAAGAAGTAATGGATGAAAATAAAGAGTTTTAAGACTCACTAAGAGATCACATAAATGGTATAAAGGACACTACTATAGACTTATAAACAACTTTAAAACACCTTAAAATAGGTCATAAAGGAGGACAATGGATGAGGAAGACTCTCTTTCACACAATGCTATCATGCACAACTCACTAAACACAAATCCAAGGTAAGAGATAGGTAATGAAGGTCTTATTACATAAAGAGGTAGCTCTTAAAATTAATTGATAGGGTTTAGCCTAATCAAGAGGGGAATATCTTGTGATATCTCAAAAAATTAACCTTCTCTTCAAGATCAAAGATTCCTTGTGAGAGTCTAGAATATGAGAGAGAGCCAAAGAGAATGAAATAATGGGGTATATAGAGAAAGGGAAGAGAGAGAAGGGGAACACAACATCCAATATCATTAAATAAGATACCACTTTCAATGAATGTTCCACCATATTTATATCTAATCAGGACTAGTTCATCATTAACAATTTATCCTACATTTATTCCAACTAGTCTTCAAGTTTTTCTCATTAGCTGAGAGATCCACTAGAAGATAAGAGTGTGTTATGTAGATGATGATTCATGATCTTTCCTATGAAGGAAAAAACTTGGGCACCTTTAAAACCTATTAAATGATGTATCTACTTATTTTAACCACTAGATATCCATATTGGGACTTTATGCCATATCCACTTGCTTCATTATGAGGGAAAGGTCCTTATATCTATTTACTTGACATAGCCATGTCCAAGTTTGCTCTTAGTGGCTATTTGTTAGAGATATATATTTATTTAAATGAGAATTTTCCATAACTATATATTTACTCCTAATTTAATATTTGAGCATATGTCTTTTTTATATATGGAAAACTAATCTCCTTTATTGGTTTTCCTATAGATTTTATATTAATGTAAACCTATAGGCCATGTAGCTTTATTATTGATCCCTATTCAATATATAGTCGCCTTTATTTGATATTTATTAGGTATAGAAATACCTATTTTACCTCTAAATCTTGTGGAAGTTGAGGAATCATAACGTGCATAGTTCTTCTTTAAAATGTAATGGTCACAGCCATGAAACCATATTGTAACCCCAAAAGATGGACCCTGTATGTTACAAATATTCAAACTAGAGGTTCTTATTAAGCTTTAATGACATTGACACTCTATCATAGATGATCCTAACTATATCATTATGCCCTTTTAATGGTACTCAACTAAGCTTCAATGGAATATTTAAAACAAACTACCTAGTTTAAACTGAGTCAAATTAAGCCTTTGTCTGAAGTCCCTGGCCTTCAACTTTTAACCATGGTTGTCGATCTTGAATCTGTATGGTCTAATGCACTCTATTGGATCTATATTTTGTTGAGTCATTAACCTTTCTCATACCATTGATCTTTATATGTACTAATGAACATGATTCATTGATCTATTTGATAGTTTTCATGGTTGTGACACTTGGTAGGAGATAATTCATCCTTGAGATCCTTTGACTTGTTGACCCCTTGAGATCATTCATCCTTGAGATCTCTATGTATGATTAAATGTACACTGTAGATCTATTTGGGCCTACTAACCCTATCAGTCACTATGCATTGTTAAATCTCTATTTAATTACCCAATATCTTAACACTTATCTACTTCATATTCACACTAACCCTTTGACTTGATGCTCACCATTGATATCTTTGATATGAGCAAATTCTCATTGTTAGATCTTTGGTACCCACTAACACTATCAATTGACACACACTATTGGATCTTGAGGTGGGATTGAATGTTGACCATTTATATTAAAGAATTTGAACTCAAATAGATATCTCATGAACCTTAAACTTGATGTCCATGTAAATGTTTAAGTATTTTGAAATCCAATGGTTTATTACCATAGCTTAAACTCAACATCCCTGTGAACATCTCATTCTACAAGTCTAACTTTGAAGCTTTATATATTAAGATATCAAGCTCATCAAAACATGAAATTTGTAGAGAATGTTCTATACATGAATAAATTCATGTCCATGTGGTATTTTTGCTTTGAGATGCTTCTTGAGCATACTTATAAAATGTGCAATTAAATTGACCTTGTTGCTTCTACATGACATGCTAATGATGGTCTAGTTCTTATAATCTTTGTGAAATAACTTTCAATGATAAAAATGGGTTTTTAAGACCTTTAAAATATGTTTTTTTGTCCATGAATTCTAGGAACACCATGAAAATCTATTGGATCTTCTTCCTTTACACTCTAGACCTATTTCAAGACTACTTCTTAATGATCAACAAATTGCATTTTAAGTTTTCTTAAACTGTTTCAAAATATTTGTGAGAAATGTGATATATTTAGATCACTCATTTAATCAAGAACTATACTCATGTAATTTTATTATTTGTTCAATTAGGAAATCTACTTAGATGACCTATCTATGCAGAATATTTGTATGTGGGCCAAAATTGGCCAACATCTTTGGTGACTCACAGGAAAGCATGTCTATTATGCTTGAGAACCCAAATCATTTGTCTTGTCTAGTACATTGGGTATGGAGTCTCTACTAATATCAATTGATTAATGTTTTCCCTTTGGATAAATTCTCTTAAAGTAACAAGGACAATAAAAACAAACAAAGACAAGTGCACGTAAGCACTTGGAGGAAAGAAAAGATATCTAACCTACTAAACAAATGTGCATATAGGCACTTAGAGAAAAGCATTAAATCTACTATAATATATAAAAGGTTGAAATTTACAAGCACCTCTTGGGTTAATTGAAATAATTTGAATATCATTCACTTGTAACAAACCAAGATGAAAAATTCCTTGCTATAGAAGTACTAGAAATGGTGAACAAGGCAACTTGATGGCTAGTATTTTTTATGTGTTCTACAATGGATGAAATGGAATAAACATATATTAAATGTATACATACTGGTCTAAGTCCTCCAATCTTAGTTCATGTTGGACTACAAGAGTAATTTATTGATATTTCTCTTCATCTTTGAGAGATCCTTGTATGAAGACTTCATTTAGGCTATGGGGAGTAACTACACTTGGTTCATTTGATGGTTAAAAAAGACCATGTTATTCCACCTTATCTTTGTGAAAATCAAGATTTATCATTCTTAGAGAAATATGCTCATAGGTTCTTGGAAGAAGGACATGTCTCTTAGCCTCTTCAAAAATTTTGGTTATGGCATTGAACCACTACCATAACTCTTTAGGATCTTCACTGGTATGTTCATCAAATTTTATCACTAAAGCACTTGAGATGTCTCCTTCATCAACCTCACACAATATCTCATCTTTTTCAACTAAAAATGAGGTTTGATTTGATCATCTAAGGTCTAAAACAACACACCTATCTTGCTCAATATATTATTTACTTCCTTCTAGCTACAACATATTAGGGCTATCCTCAATTAACACCTCATCTTGAAGTAGACCATCCTCATGAACTTGGTTATAATCCTCTTCCTAATCTATGTATAATAGACCTTTAGTAGTCCATTCAAGGTCTTCTCTAGGTTTAGATTGAGGATTATCTTCTTCAATCAAGTTTACAACATTAAGCTATTCCATTTCACACAAGAAATACAATAACAAATGTTTCCATTGATCTTCTAATTTTCTTGAGATGATCTTGACCTCCATAATAGGTTCATGAAGGTTATCCTCTTTCTTTTCATAAAATTCATTTAACTTGACATCTAAAACATGCTCCTTACTATGAAGTGGGTTGCCTATTATGATGTCCTCTTCATAGACACTTACATTATCCTCTTCAAGTTTAATTATTACTACAAGCTCCTCCCCTATTATTTATAAAATAGGTTCTTTATCAGAAATGGATATGGTGGGAGGGTGAATAATTTCACCTTTATTAAAACTTAGGAGAGTGTCTTTCTAACTAGAGAATTTGTAGGGTTTATTTGGTGGCTCTTGAGGAAAGGAGAGAGAGTCTCAAAACTCTAGTATACCAAGATTGAGCTAAACTATGGTTTCTTGATTTAATTTTGGTATAATTAACTCATCCTCAAATATTTCTTCTTGGGATACCTCAAATAACACCTCCTTATTCTTTATGCCCTTCTAAATTGATTTTCATGATGGAAATTAGTATGAAACAAACACTTTTTCTTCCTTTTGAATGGTTATAAGAGATGGTGGTCTCATAAATGATGGTATGCCATATCCATGGTTGAATGTGTTAGATAATATCCATGATGGAATGGCTTCATTATCTTGAATGGGAATGGGCACAGGAGTAGGAGAGGGAAAACCAATTGGCTTAAGATTGACATACTCTTTTTCCCACTACTCAAACACTTTTTTAATGGATGTCACCCACCCTTTAAATTCTTGCTTCTCAACATGTGGATATTCAAATTATTCAATGGATGTCCACACATTCCAAAACTCTTTAAAAAATATCCTTATCCCATTCATGGAATTAATGGGGAATTTGTGTCCAATCTTAACCCCTTCATTGATCTTCATGATTGTTCTACCTTGTTATAGTATTACCTATTTGAGTTTTGACAAGGATGGACTATGGAAAAGTTGACTATGGGGTTGATTAGGAACTCTTGAAGGTTGAGTTTGAGGCTCTTGGAGGGGAAAGGATACATAATACTCATCTAAATGATCTTGTTACTCTTCATAATATATCAACACACTATCTACATTTTAGACCATGATTCTCATCTTTTATATGTCCTCATTCTCACAAGATGACCATTATTAACCTTCACAAATTATCCATCTATTCTTGAAAAACTAAATATCACTCCTTGATTTGTGTAGAACATGGATAGATATGATAGAAGAAACTTTTAAACCCCTACCAGTCTCACTTATAGACTCAATATATATTGATAATTCTTACTTGACTATTGATAGGGATGTAGCAAGATAATATTAGTCTTGACAAGGGAAATTAAAATATTGATTTAAAAGTAAAGGAGGTTGACCTTGGTCATATGCAGGGGTGGGAGGAGGACAACAACCATGGTTGGGTTGATAGTCTATTTAAGGGATATTTAGGGGGAACACATAAACATTATTTACTTGATAAGTATGATGTTGAGGTAAATAATAAGCATATTAATCAAAATATGTTTTATTATACATAAACTTAGTTAGGTTTCCTAGAGTCATCATTGATGTTTGAAAACTTGCATCCAAAGGTTGAATAATGTAGTATGTCCCACTAGGTGTGCAAAAAAATATTTTAGCATTGATTTTACCCCTTGGAGAGGGTTATTCAAGCCTTTTAAAATTAAGCTACACTATTGGGACAACCCTAAGATATGGGTCATCTATGGTGGGGTTGAACCTCTAGAGAAGGCTAGCTTCCTCTTGATGGATCACCTAGACTAATGCTTTCACAAGGAAAAGGGTTAAAAAGGGGAAAAGGGATCCTAATAAGGATAAAAAGGTGATGCACCAAATTAAAAATGATAATCTCATGATCTTGAACCCACACTAGATCTGTAGAATATAATGCTAACTCACACAACCTCAAAATCAAGCTAAGTGCATAAATATTTCATAGACTAGGTTCTTAAAGTAATGAATTAAAATAAACAAGAGTTATAAGACTCATTAAGAGCTCACATAAATGGTAGGAAGGACACTACTATAGACCTTTGAACAACTTGAAAACACCTTAAAGTAGGTTAAAAAGGAGGAAAATGGGTGAGGAATACTCTCCTTCACATAATGCCATCATGCATAACTCACTAAACATAGATCTAATGTAAGAGATAGGTAAAAAAAAGTCTTATTACATCAAGAGGTAGTTATTACATATTCTTGACAAGGTTTAGCCTAATTAAGAGGAGAATATCTTGAAAAATCTCAAAAAAATCCCCTGGTCTTCAAGATCAAAGAGTCCTTATGAGAGTCTAAAATCTGAGAGAGATCTAGAGATAATGAAAGAATGGGGTGATATAGATAAATATGAGGGAGAGATAGGTAGCACACCATCTAAGATCATTAAATGAACTATAAATTTCAATGAATGTTCCACCATATTTTTATACAATCAAGACTAGTCCATCATGAATAAGTTGTCATTCATTTGTTCCATCTATTCTTCAATTTTTTCTCATTGGCTAAGAGATCCACTAGAAGACAAGAGTGTATTATTTATATGATGAGTCATGATCCTACCAATGAATTAAAAAGCTTGGGTACCTGAAAAACCTATTAAATGATAAAAATACTTGTTCAAACCACCATATCTCCATATTGGGACTCTACACCATCTCCATTTGCTTCATTATAAGGGTAAGGTCCATATGTACTTGATAGAACCATGCCCAAGTCTGTTCTTAACAACTATTTCTTAGAGTTATAGCTTTATCTAAATATGAGACTTATCCATAGCCATATATCTACCCATATTTAAATATCTAATCATATGTCTTTTCTATAGATGGAAAACCAATCTCCTTTATAGGTTTTCCTATAGCTTTTATATCATTGTAAACCTATAGGCCATGTAGCTTTAGTCAGGATACCTATTCAATAGCTAGTCTCCCTTCTTTGATCTTTATTAGGTCTAGCAAGACCTATTTTGCCTTTAAGTCTTGTGGAAGTTGAGGACTCATTACATGTGCAATTATTCTTTAATGAGAAATGGTCACAACCATGAAACCATACCCAAACCCCAAAATATGGACCTATATGTTACAAATCTTTGAACCAGAGGTTCATATTGAGGTTTAATGGCATCATAACTCCATCATTAATCATATTGATTATATCATTGTGCCCTTTTAATGGTATTTGATTGAAATTTAATGGAATCTTTTTAAAAATTTAACTAGTTTGACCTAAGTCAAATTCAACCTCTATTTTAAGTCCTTAGCCTTTGAATTTTAATGATGGCAATTGATCTTAAATATACATGATCTAACATGATCTATTAGATCTAGATTATTCTGATTCACTAACCTCACTTACACTATTGACCTTTCTCTATATGAATGAATGTGATTTAATTATTTACCTAATAGTTATTGTAGTTATGGAACTTGGTAGGAGCTCATTTGTCCTTGAGATCCTTTAACTTGTTGACCCCTCACTCATCGTTAGATCTTCGTGTATGATCAAATTTCACCATATATCTGTTTGAGCCTACTGACCCTATCAGTCACTATGTACTATTGGATATTTATTTAATTACCTAAGATCTTGACACTTTTCTACTTCTCATTCATACTAACCCTTTGACTTGATGCTCACTATTTATCTCTTTGGTATGATCAAATGCTCACCTTTGGATCTTTGGGACCTAATAACACTGTTAATCACTGTATACTATTAAATTTTGAGGTATGATTGAATACCAACTATTGATCTTGAAGTATTTAAAATCAAATAGATATTTCATGAAGCTTAAACTTGATGTCCATGTGAATTTTTAAGGATTTTTAAATCTAATGGTTAATTGCCATAGCTTAAACTTGATATCCTTGTGAATGTCCCATTATACAAGTCTAACTTTGAAGCTTTATATATCAAGATAGCAAGCTCATCAAGACATGAAATTTGAAGAGAATGTTTTAGGCATGAATAACTTTATGTCTATGTGGTATTTTGGATTTGAGAGGCTTCTTGAGTATACTTATAAAATTTTCAATTAGATTGACTTGGTAACTTTTGCATGACATGTTGATGATGGTCTAGCTCTTCTAAGTTTTGTGCAAGAACTTTCAAGGCTCAAAATGACTTTATAAGAATTGTGAAACCTATTTTATTATCCTTGAATTCTAGGAACACCATGAGAACCTATTGGATCTTCTTCCCTTACACTCTAGACCTATTTCAATACTACTTCTCAAAGATCAAAACAATTCACTTTAAGCTTGCTTAAAGTGTTTCAAAAGCTTTATGAGCAATGTGAGATCTTTAGACCACTCATTTCATCCATAACTCTACTCATGTCATTTAATTATTTGGTCAATCAATAACTTTACTTAGCTGAACTATCTAGGTAGAATCTTTGTATGTGGGACAAAGTTGTCAAATAAGTTGATTGGACCTACATTTTCTATGAAAAATTAGGGGGAATTACCAATCTACCTTGGTGGGACCTAACCATAGTAACAAGTGAACTAGTCTCCAATATGTTGCATAATCAAACAATAGCTATCTCATTTTTACTATCAAACATAACTCAACATATTCATAAAATGAGCTGAAATTAAAAAAATACATGAAGTATGGCCCTACTTCTAGCACTAGCTATTACTTTCTCCAATATTCTCTTTACAACAAGACACCCATGAGATTGGGAATTATTTGGAAAGGGTAAGGTGGGGACAACTATATAATTTCATCCTCTATTTTAGGACTAATCTAAGATTAGCCCATGACACAACTATAGGTATTGGACTTCACAAATAGATTCTACATGAATAGTCTCAAAGAGAAGCAATATTAACACCAAATTTTCAATACACTATGCTTCACATATTTTAAATGAATACTTTGAGTTTTGGGCTTGTTCTTTCTAAATACAAAGCGAAAGGGGCATTTTAAAACCACTAAAAAAACACAAGAGAGAGGGAAGGGTAAGGTAGAGAAGGGAAGCCTCTAGGTCTAAAATGAGATCAATGTAATGGTCATTGGACCAAGTGACTTTGACACAATTATACTACTATAGACTGAGTTTCACTAAATTTCTACTTCCAAGAATATATAGTGGGGAGAGTCTGAGGGAACTGGGAGTATGCCTTTAATGTGAATTCCTACTAAAGATTAGTACTAGAGGTTTATTATTAAAAACACATAAATTACATATGAAAATTTGTATCTAGGAACACAAATTATTATTAATTATCAAAATAGAGATTAAGGAACTCACATAAAGAATATAATAGTTAAACATATCATAATCACAACACACATAAAGTGACAAGTGTTAATCCAATTAACCTAGCCTTTTTTTATCATTCAAACATGAAGATGAAATAAAATTAAACACAAAAAAAACCTTTTTGTAGAAAAAAAATTATATTCATTAAAAGAGTGAAAATTTTCTACAATAATCAATTTGGGTTGCTATTAAAGTATAGCATATAGAATGAAACATAGGTGAAATCTTGGGAATTATTTAACAACACTTCTGAGCAATTTTTAGTCAAACCTAAAATATAATACTTGATCTCACCATTGATCCTAGGTTAGGTTTACCCGAGGTGAGATTGACCTCAAGAATGAATTGTGAAATAATAGTGATGAGATATGTTAGTTAAAGGTGAAGCTAGTGGGGCATTAGGTAAGGGAGAGAGGGGGCTAGGGATACAATCATTGGGATGATGCTACTATATCTATAGGTGTTACTAATACCTAAAACAAAGGTGGAGCTAGAAATAAAGGCCTTTGGGTTTATATCTTAAGGATGGGTTACAATTTGTTTCTTCGTTAGCTTCTTCCCTAGGTCAGCTCTAGGTGCTACAATAGATGATTTAACTATGTTAGTGAGGGATATAGGGGATTAGAAAAGAGTATTTAGATACATGGAAGGGATCACCAAGAAGACTAGAGTGGGGAATAGTAGGGTCCTTGATATAGGTGGTATCCTCCCAAAGGCTATAGTCACACCTACTATTAATGGGATGCTCAAGGGAGGCACTGAGAGGACTCCAAGCTATGAGATGTCTAGAGAATAAGGGAATGGGAAGTGAGGACACTCAAAAGGACCATGAACAAGGGTACTTGGGAAAAATATGGAAAGTAAATAATGAGAAACATAGGGATATATGGAGGCAAACTAGTGGATGTTAGAATAATGAATTGCAATGTAGTGAGAGCAAGGGGTGGAAGGAAAATGGAAGGAGATGGAGGAGTGAATAGAGTAACCTAGATAGGTGCCTATTGAGTGCATCTTTTGGGTATCTCTCTCAATATTATAGATGTATCAAATTTTAGAGGCTATGCCACTAATGGTTGAGCAAGTTGTACTTGGGATACCTGTTATCATGTAGTTTGAGCTCAGCTCTACCAAGGCCTGGTTACTACTGCCACCAAAGGAGGTGGAGGTAGGGTGTAAGGAAAAATTGGAGGAGGTAGAAGTGGAGCTTGATAAAAAATTGTAGGAGGTGGAGGTGAATATCAATAATATGTGGATATTGGTAGAAGTGGAGTGGGATCTAGGGTTAGAGCTAGAGCTCGAGGAGGAGAAGGCAATGAGACACCCTACAAGATTCTTTAGAGATGGTTAGAGCTATTAGAGATGGGTATCTCATGGAATAAGTAGGAATTAGAGTTGCTTAGGGACTTACCTCATCCTTATTCCATTTCTTATTCTTCTTAACTACTATTTGGGATAGTACATCTTAGTCATTAATGACGCTCAGATAGATTTCATCATCATCTTTAAATTGATGGCTAAAGTTGATGTTGAGATAAGTTGAATATTGAACCAAATGGGCCTAAAACACCCCTCTAGGGTCTTCTTAGGTAAATAGGTTATACCCTTGATAAATAAAATATTGTTCACATCTACCTCAAACCTAGACTAATATTGGAGTAACCTATAGGTTGTGGGTTGCCTAAGATGTAGGTCAAACCTCTAGTTTTGATGGGGATAACTCCCCTAATTTGTCACTTCAAATCTCTCTAAGACATAATATTATTTAAATTAAAATGGAAAAGAGATTAAAATTGATAAAATTACCTATTTTAAAGTGGTGATATACCAATGATTAAAGATCCTCTATTAGTCTATCCTTTGAAACCCATTAATGAACCTAATGGAGACTACAACTAATCAGACCCCTTGGTGGTGTTATAAGCATGAATGTTTCATATGGATTTTGATTAAGAGTTATAAAAATTGAAGGAAAAATACCTAGATATGTAAAAAAAACTATTGGATAATGGCACTTTAAGAACACATCTACTTGTTAGCACTATATACAACCTACGATAGACTAGTAACCTAAAATTAGGTGAATGAAAGGACCTATTGATGACAACATCATTCATACATTATAAAAATAAAATATCATGAAGCACACTATAAATTAACAAGAAATATAAAAGTCTTCTCTTATTTATTCAAAGGAGTACAAGGTAATTTTGGTAGAGCTTTACTATACCCAATCGAGGGATGCCAAAGTAAGAGTTCAATGTCTACTTAAATAGAAATTATTGACCAAATTTGACCCCAAGTAAAATTTAGGCCAAAACCTAATATTTTAAAAAAATTATTATATTCCCATGTGTTTTATAGGGTTTTATGTTGGTCTATTATCTTACTAATCCTCTCCTTAGTCCTTATTAAGGTCCACCCCTTATGCACTAGGCTAGTCAACTTGAGTCAAATGTTGGTCAACCCTAGTAAAAGGTAATAAAAGGGTAAAATTGTGTTTAAAATATCATAAGGTGGTCATTAATATGTTTTAATATTCTTAAAATTCATTAATTGGTCATAGGACTTATCTCACGTGAAAAAGCAGGGCTTTTGGCCATTTTTAGCCGATTTAATGACTTGTACAGATTTTTATGCAAGAAAATTTGACACCCAAGTGATTTTAAACATATATAATGTTGGAATAATGTTAATAATAGTTATTTTTAAGGAAATAAGTAGATATGTTCAGTGGATGGTAGTTTTCCCTAAAAAAATGAGATTTTAGGCACTTATACAGACTGTTCAAGTCCACCATCATCTAAAAACGTGGGAAGAGTAACTATTAACCTCCCCATATGTCATACCCATGTTTAGTTTTCATTTTTTTACAAAAAATTACATCTTCAACTCATTTATCTTCTTTCTCCATTGGCAAGCCAAGGAAGGGCAAGTTCAAACACTCACCATGAGAGCTACAACTAGAGTTAAGGAAAATGATTCTATAGGTGGATATTAATTGGAGTCATATTAACATCAATAATAGGAAATTTATATTTGATGATTAATACTTCATGAAACATCAATTTGATCCCAAGTAACTTCTTGTGCATGATCAACCATGGGGGGGTCATTGTTTCAGTTTGTGTCAAATTTTCTTATTTTGAATTGATGTTTTTGAGTATTTCAATGGCTTCTACATGATACCCAAATATATTTACATTGTTATACTTGTTTTTTATAGTTAATTTGTTGATAGAGTTCCTTCTAAGCTTATTTCTTGGCCTAAAGACCACACTTGTAGGCTTTCTTACAAATCTTCACCTCTAACTACTTTCTATAGGTTTCCCATATGGGAACAAGGGAATATAGGATTATTTCCATTATTTTCACCATCTATCATTATTTTAGTAGTTTTTATATCTTCTCACCTTTCATAATTTCATCCTTCCATGCCTTTGCTCATCCATGTAATCTAACACTATCACCTACAGGTTTCATTCCCTCAATGGAAGAATTCATGCGTGATAGTGAAATGACCAAAGATAAATAAGGTTTAAATGATTTTTGGAAGTGATTTTTATGTTTTATATCTAGTTATGAGCCTTAGGAGATGGATGGATGGCTCTAAGATAAATATTTTGACTTTAGGGACTAAGTCCCTAAACACACTAAATAGAGCTCTCAGGGGTATTTTTGGTTTTCCTAAGTTGAAACTATAATTAATTTTGAGGATTCCTATTATGTAAACCTTGTATTTATATCCATGGATAAACATAATTCCAAATTTTATCTTTAAGGTACAAGGGTTATGTATGTCTTGAGATCTCCCAAAATGGCAAAAAGGGACTAAAAAGAGGTAGTAATGTCTACAAGATTTTGGAGGGAAGGTTGATGCTGGCATCCCTTGAGGGATTTATAGCCATGTAAAAGTAGGGTAAAAAATTTAAAACACTTAAAAAATAAACTTCAAGCACCTATATCATGAATGAGGAGGTGGTTGCCTCAAATGACCATTGTAAGCCATCCTTTGTCTGTACACAGGACTGTGAAGGACATCTACAGGTAGAGTACCAAAATGTTATGAAATAAGCATGGTTTTGAGAAATTTATTGAGGTTTCATGATTTTAATACAATAAAAGGTACCTATAACATCATAAAATTACCTTTGACATATTTTAATTGATGAAATGTCAACCTACAAGCCTAGGAATACATACCTATAGCCTAGTGTTGGAAGTTAGTCCTAGTCAGGGGTAAGGGAGGTCTGTTAAACACAAACCATGAATATAAGAATATGAAATGATGGTAATAATTTAAAATAATAGTAAAAACAAATGAATTTCATACATTTTGGTGATAAATACATATCAAAATGTGCCTATAGGCCTATAAATAGACACACACAGTCAAAGGCATAAGTAATATAAATTAAGTTTGGAGTAAGGTCATTATTGAGCCCAAGTGAAGCATATAGTGTGGTAAAATGATGTGATGTGATTATAGGAAGATAATAAAGGATTTATATATATATATTATGCTAATAAATCACCTTAGCAACCTACAGTCAAAGCAAAAAATGATTATCTTAGTCAAGAGGAACAATGAGGAGCTGGTAGGCCTAGAAAGCCTAGATCAAGTTTTGAATATGGTGAACCCAATTTGGAATAGAGAGGGTTTATAAAAACTATAATAACACTTATAAAATTTATAAACCCAAAATAAGAATCATCTAGAAGGAAAAAAACCCTGTTTGATGTCTCAGTCCTAACAGGGTACTAGGTTTACGAAGGCAAAGTGTTAAGTGGTGACTTCCTAGAGAGGTATGAAGGGATTAATGAATTTTAAAATTATTTATTATCATCAAGTAATTTTAATGACACTAAAAAAAAAATACATAAGCCATCAAAACTCCTTTTGTCATAGGTTAAATGACTCAGTTTGTATAGGTAGGGTAAAGGGGATCCTTGTTTTAAGAGGCAAATGTGAGATTCCACTAGCAAACATGGTTTTGATTAGATACCTAAGATCCAAAACCATTAAATAAGGGTGAGGACGATGTATAAAGAGTTTTTATGGATCAAAAAAGGTTGGAATGGGGAGTCACAAGGAGGTTTGCGTGAAAACATGTAAAAATAGGGTTTTGACCCTATTTTTGGCAAAGTTGAGTTGGTTTGACCACTTAGACTTGGAATATGATGAAAATATTTAGTAAATGTGATAATAATATCATTTTTGAGCTCATAAAACATTAATATTTCTCATCCAAATAGTTAAATATGCCTTTGTTTTGTCTCAGAGGTGGGTCACCTTTTACATGCAATAAAATGGTAGTTTTGGGGAGAAGTGAAAAATGGAGGGATTTTGCTCAATCTAACCAATCAAGGAGGTTTTTAAACTTGTGGGAAATATAAATGGACCTAATGAAATTATATATAATATTGGTATACTAAGTAAATGATCTACACAAGAAGGTTTGTAGACCTAGTGGGAAAACATGCAAACCCAACCCCAAATAAGGTGTCACTTCATGTTCTAGCCTTACCCAAGAACTCTAATGTTTTTTGTGATGTCTAAAATGGTAAATTTGATGTTTTAATTATATTTTAATTCATTTATTATGATTATTTTCATCTTTTGGCTCACAAATTACAAAGAAGCATATTGGCAAGGCATGTCTCTTGTTCCAAAATAGGGGTAACTTCCATTTTGAAGTCTTATTGAGATATCCAAAGGATTTTAACATGATATTAGGTCAAAATTAGAGGTGAATAATATTTTTTTGGTAGATAAACTCCACAATGAGCCACATCCAACTCTAAACATATTGAAACCCTCATAGGAAGCATGAAAACCACATGAAGGTCAAGTTCAATCACTCATATCTTTCACAAATGTTTGCATGGGAGTGTAATACATTTTTACATGTTAGGTAGTGTCTTTAAGGAGAACTTAGTGTAATTTAACAAGGGTTTCAACATCTGAAATTTATGAATAAAGGTTAAGAGTTTATGCCACTCAAAACCCTTGTAAAACCCTCACAAGGACCCAATTAGAGAAAGATTTCCATTAGAGCATATAAATGAAAGAGGATAGCCATGAAACCAACTTTATATTTTATATGAATCTCATAGGATCCCATATATGTCACTTTCTTATAAAGAAGTATACAGATCAGATTAAAACATGGCTTATTTTTACTATTTTGAGTGGTGTGTAGGGTATAAAAGGGGTTAGTAGATGAAACTAACTTTGTGAGGAGTATTTACACTTGATATAAACTCTAAAAATTCACCTCATCTCATGAATCAACTTGTAAGTGCCCCAACTAGGCCTTTACTTTTAGCCAGTCTAGTGAACCAGCTAGTGAACACTTGGAAAAAGAGGTGAAAATCAATTTAGGAGGCCTTTTATGATTTTTTCTTGAATTTAATGATAGGATAACATTTTGAAAGTGTCATTCCCTCTTTTATATGGATCATTTATGAAAATTTTAAGTTTTTAATGCTAAGTAGAGAAGGTGCATGGAAGAGAGCCCTTTTAAAACTACTAGTGATGATTTTATATGTCCAAAAGAATAGGGATGGTCAGGGATCAATCCAATGAATTTGGAGACTTGTTGGTAACCCCTATTTCTCATAGAATTCATCAGACCTAACCATATGTATGGATAAGGGAAATTTTGGAAGGCAAATCATATAGGTAGTTTTTATGCCAAACTTTCAAGTTTTGTGCCACTTTTCACTATCTTTATGACTTGTTTGGACAAGTACACCTTCATGACATGGAAAATCTCACCATAACTCTCTTATATATGTAATTATAACTAATATTAACTTGGTGACACATGTCCTTTGTGCCTTTTCAACTTCTCTTTTCTCTCTCTTCCTCCAAGTTCTATAAATATAAGCCATTTTGGCTATTATAAGGGATTCCAACTCTTGGTATGGAAAATCCCTACCAAAATTATACCTTGATTTGTACTTAAGATAATTAGAAGTAATTTGGTTATACTATAATTCCATTTTCAATATGTTTTGAAGTGATCCATCTTGAAAGTCAAGTATAGTTTGAGCTCATCTTATTTCATGCAATCCTTGAATGTGTTATTGAAATTGACTTCTATCCTAATAGGTTTCATAAATTGTATACTGCTACAATAGACTTTTGAAGTGTGTATGAGTTTATTATTGTCATATCTAACCTTCCCTTCACTTGTCTTCATTTTTTGAGTTGTAATTTTCCTTCATGAGAAACACTCATGCTAAAGAGCTCCATTAATGGTGTGAGGCTAGTTTGATTATCTTAGTTCATTATACAAATCCCAAGTACATGAATTGAAGCAACTCTTGGCATATCACCTCCTAGATTAGGTTTGTTTTATGTATAATTATCTCCCTTTTCACCCATAATAGGTATTTTTAGTGTCATAATCACATCAAGTCATATCTAGGGAGCTAGCCCTTTTCAATCCTAAAGACTCATATCTCTTACAAGTTTTGACAAACTTGAGGGATGATTCAATGTTGCATCAAATTGAAGGAGCTTAATATAATATCCTAGGGTGAAAAATATGATGACAATAGTTATAACACCCATTAGGACAAGGTCCAAATAGTGGGAAGATTGTTGGTGTGTCCTCTCTCTTATCGACTTTTGGAAGCATCCAAGAAAACACCAATGGTGACTCCAAATTAATTTTTGGTTGTAAGTAGCCTAGGTATCTATTGATGAAGATTTTGATCAATTATTATCTTTTCATGTGACTTATGAAGTTCATATGGATGGATATGAGGAGAATCCTTACCATACACATCCCTATCAACTTTTTCATGACCCTTTTTACCCTTCTTAATATCCCTATCAAGAATACCATTCTCCCTATGAGTCATGAAAGTCCTATGGTTAACCTAGTTCCTTTCCAAATAATTATTTTGTTGTTGACTAGCCATATGACCCATATTCCTCTCAACCTCATCATGATGAGTCAAGAAACACCATTACTTGGGAGGCAAAATATGAAGCTTTTGAAACCTTACTTGAAGAAGTTAAACAACCCAGTCACTTTGTCCAATCTTACTACACCTCTCATTCTCAAAATATGTGAGAAATTATGCCAAATTTTCTAGAATTGGAAAATCATATGAGTGTGCTAGATAAGTGTTGTGATGAAACTCTTTTTGGTCTTGTGGATTAGTTAACGGTTTCAATTGGGTTATTGATGGACATGTGGGGGTATGTTGAAGAAGAGAATAAATATGCAATTAGTGAAGGAATTTCTATCGCAAGAAAGTATTTTCAATGGTGGATTGATAGGTTAGAGAAATGGGAAACTCAAGAGGCTATGGAAAAAGTTAAAACTATAAAAGAATCTCCAAAAAACTATGAAGATCCTCAAAAAGATGAAGAGGATGATGAAATATTGTATGAAAAAGATCTCCTTCCTATTTCTCATCCTATCTTACCTCTCCCTCAAGATCCCATGCAAGATATTTTTCCCATAGCCATGTCCATCCATGATCACCACACTCCATCCCCAACCCATAGACCTATATATCTCTCTTCCACCATCCCTATCCTTGAAGAATAAACTCTTTTAAGGGAAGCATCAAAGGAGGAACACATTTAGTTTTCAATAGAGCAAGAGAATGACACAAGTGATGATGAATAATAATTTATCAATGGAACTCCACTTGGGGCTATCAAGCATAACTCACCCTTATTGAACCAAGATAAAGAAGACTCCATGTATGAGCATGAAGTTGTAGATGACCATCTCAAAGATGAAGGTCAAGTCACTCCTCAATAATTTTCAATCTTGAAAGAGTAACATGAAACCAAGGTACAAGACATAGTTCTTGGAGATGAGTCCATACCTCTATCTAATTTTGAACCACCCTTAAATGCATTAAAACATGAAGAACATCAGATTGATGACCTCATATGTCAAGAGGAGAAACCCAATCTCAATGAAAATATCATGGAAAACAAGAATGCAAGCCTTGTTGCATCATCATTAGAGGTCAAAGTTGAAGAATATTATAAGAAACTTGAATTTGTTGAGCTGTAAGAGAAGTTCATTTCTATGTCTAATTTGTTTGGAGTTGCTTGTTTCTTATTGAGTACCATGAAGAAGATAGAGGCATTGATTCCAAAGATCAAGAGGTTGCATGCCTCATTCACCCCTTTATGTCATGAAGCCAAGAAGGTTTCTAGATACCCCTTTGATCCAAGAGGAAGTGTTCATATCCAGTTTGTTAGTGTTTGAGTATGTTTTTTTTAGTTTATCTTGTGTTTTCTAAGTGCTTCATAGCACAAGTGTGTTTCCTTTCCTTTTTTTGGTGCGTGTGTTTTTAATTTTATGTGTGTGAGCCAACCAACTTATGTTATTTGAATCAAATGTCTACTCAAGTCAATTTGAGTGCTCATATGCATGAATTCATTCCCAATGGAGATGTAAGGCAACTGGTCCTAAGCATATCAAGCATGCCACCCCTAAGAATCACCATAATGTTTACCAAATTTGACCCCAAATCAAATTTGGGCCAACCCATACTATTTTAAAAATTTTATAAGATTCCCATGTGTCTTATAGGGTGTTATGTTGGTCTATTGTCTTACTAATCCTCTCCCTAGTCCTTGTTGAGGTCCACCCCTTATGCACTAGTCTAGTCAACTTGAGTCAAAGGTTTGTAAACCCTAGTAAAAGGTAGTAAAATGGTCAAATTGTGTTGAAAATATCCTAAGGTGGTCCTTAATATGTTTTAATATGCTTACAAGTCATTAATTGGTCATAGGTCTTGTCTCATGTGAAAAAGGGGGCTTTGGCCATTTTTATCCCATTTAATGACTTGTATAGATTTTCATGAAATAAAATTTGACACCTAGGATATTATCAATGTGGATCATGTTAGAATCATGTCAGGAACAATTATTTGTTAGGAAAGAAGTAGTTATGTTTAGTGGATGGTAGTTTTCCCTAAAAAATAAGAGCTTTTGGGCACTTGTACAGACTTCCCAAGTCCACTAGTAGTTAAAAACATGGGAATAGTAACTCTTCATCTTCCCATAGGTCATATACATGTTTTTTTTCAATTATTTCACAAAAAATTACATCTTAAACTCATTTCTCTTCTTTCTCCATTAGCAATCCAAGGAAGGGCAAGTTCAAACACTCACCATGAGAACTACAAGTGGAGTGAAGGAAAATGCTTCTACAAGTGGATATTAATTAGATTCCTTTTCAAATACATAATAGTAAATTGATATTTTGTGCTTCCTACTTCATCAACCATTAGTTTGATCATAGGTAGCTTCTTGTGCATGATCAATAATGGGGGGTCACTGTTTGGGTTTGTGTCAAATTTTCTTGTTTTGAATTGATGTGTTTAAGTATTTAATGTGCCTCCACATGATCCTAAAATATATTTCCATTATTTTAATTTTTTTTACAATTAATTTGTTGATAGAGTTCCTTCTAGGCTTGTTTCTTGGCCTAAATACCACACTTATAGACTTTGTTATAAATGTTCACTTCCAAATGATTTCTATAGGTTTCCCAGATGGAAAAAATGGAATATAGGATGGTTTAAAGTGTTTTTACCATATACCATTATTTTATTAGTTTTTATATCTTCTCACCTTGAATAATTTCATCCTTCCATGCCTTTGTCCATCCATGTAATTCAACACTATCACCTATATGTTTCATTCCTTCAATGGAGGCATTCATGCGTGATAGTGAAATACCCAAAGATAAGGAAGGTTTAAATGAGTTTTTGAAGTTATTTTTATGTTTTATATCTAGTTATTATCCTTAGGAAATGGATGGATGGATCTAAGAGAAATATTTTTGACTTTAGGGACTGAGTCCCTAAACACACTAAATAAAGCTCTTAGGGGTATTTTTGGTTTTCTTAAGTTGAAAATATAGTTTATTTTGAGGATTAATATTATGTAAAACTTGTATTTATATATATTTATAACCATAATGACAAATTTTAACTTTAAGGGACAACGATCATGTATGTTTTGAGAACTCTCAAAATGGCAAAATGGCACTAAAAAGAGGTAAAAATGTCTATAGGATTTTGGAGGGAAGGTTGATGTTGGCATCCCTTGAGGGAGTGATAATCATGTCCAAGAAGGGTAAAAAAGTTAAAACACCCCAGAAATAAAATTCAAGCACCTATATCATGAATTAGGAGGTGGTTTACTCAAATGGCCATTGTAGGCCATCTTATGCCTGTACACAAGACTGCAAAAGACATCTACAAAGAAAGAACTAAAATTTTGTGAAATAAGCATGATTTTGAGAATTTTTTTTGAGTTTTAATGATTTTGATACAATATAAGGCCCATATACCATAATAAAATTACCATTGACATATTCCAAGTGACCAAATGGTAACCTATAGGCCTAGGAATACACACCTATAGCCTAGTGTTGGAAGTTAGTCCTAGTCAGGGGTAAGGGAGGTCTATTAAGCTCAAAAAATGCATATAATCATATTAAATTATTTTAATATAATAGTAAAAAAAAATAATACATGTTTTGGATAAATACATATAAAAATGTGCCTATAGGCCTGTAAATAGACACACATATTTAGAAGCATAAGTAATACAAACTCAGTTTGGAGTAAGGTCATTTTTGAGCGCAAGTGAAGCATATAGTTTGGTGAAATGATGTTATAATATTATATGAATATAATAAATGATTTTTATATAACTTTTAAGAAAAAAAATCACCCTAGAAACCTACAGTCAAAGCAAAGAATGATTGTTTCAGTCAAGAAGAATAGTGAGGAACTGACAGGCCTAGAAAGCCTAGAGAAAGTTTTGGAGATGGTGAACCCAATTTGGAATAGATAGTGGTTAAATAAACTATAATAACCATTGGAAAATTTATATTACCCAAATTATAATCATCTATAAGGAAAAAAACATTATTTATTGTCTCAGTCCTAATAGGGTACTAGGTTTGAAAAGGTAAAGTGTCAAGTGGTGACATCCTAGAGAGGTATGAATGACTTAATTAATTTTAACTTGATTTATTAATGTAAATTAAGTTTAATTAAACTCCAAAAACATCTTTAATCCATCTGAAATCCTTTTCTCATAGGCTAAATGACTTAGTTTGTATAGGTAGGGTAAGTGCAAGCCTTATTTCAAGAGGCAAATGTGAGATTCCACTAGAAAACAAAGTTTTCATTGGATACCTAAGCTCAAAATTCATGAAATAAGAGTGAGTAAGATGTATAAATAGTTGGGATTAATCAATAAATTTTGTAAGGGGGAGTCACAAGCAGGTTTGGGTGAAAACATGCAAAAATAGGGGTTTTTTACCCCTTTTTGGCAAAATTGAGTTAGTTTGACCATTTATACTTGGAATATGATGAAATTTTTTAGTAACATTAGTATTTCTCATAAAAATAGGTAAATATGCATTTTTTGTCTCAGAGGTGGGTCACTCCTTACATGTAGGAACATGGTAGTTTTTGGGAGAAGTGAAGAATGGAGGGATTGTGCTCAATATAACTAGTAAAGGAGGTTTTTGTAGTTGGGGGACATATAAAGGTACCTAATGAAACAATATTAAATGTTGGGATACCATGTAAATGATCTACATAAGGAGGTTTACAGATAGACCTAGTGGGAAAACATGCAAACCCAACCCCAAATGAGGTGTCACTTCAAGTTCTAGCCTTTCCTAGGTACTATTATATTTTTTTTGATGTATAAATTGGTAAATTTGATGTTTTAATTATATTTTAATTCATTTATGATGATTATTTTCATCTTTTGGTTCACAAATTACATATAGGCCTATTGGAAAGGCATGGCTCTTGCTTCAAAATAGGGGTAACTTCCATTTTGAGGTCTTTTTGAGATATAAAAATGATTTTAACATGTTATTTAATAATAATAGGTTAAGAATATTTTTTTTGGTAGAGAAAATCCATAGGAATCCACATTCAACTCTAGACATACTGAAACCCTCGTAGGAATCATGAAAACCACACAAAGGTCAAGTTCAATCACTCATATCTTTCACAAATATTTACATGGGAAATTAATCCATTTATAAATTTTAGGGAGGGTAATTAAGGATCCATTAGTTTAAGTTTTAAAGTTTTTTAATTTCTGACCTTTATGAATAAAGGTTAAGAGTTTAGGCCACTCAAAACCCTTGTAAAACCCTCACAAGGACTTGATTAGATAAATCTTACCAATAGAGAATATATATGAAAGGGGATAGCCATAAAAAAACTTGGAGGTTTTATAGGACTATTATATTATACCATAAATGTGACTTTATTGTATGGAAGTATATGGATCAGAGGAAAATAGGGCTTGTTTTGACTATTTTGAGTGGTGTGTTGGCTATAGGAGGAATTATGAGATGAAAATAACTTTGAGAGGAATATTTTAACTTTATATAACTCAAAAAATTCACCTCATCTCATGAATCAACTTGTAATTTCCCCAACTAGGCCTTCACTTTCAGCCAGTCTAGTGAGCTAGCTAGTGAACACATGGAAAAAGAGGTGAAAAGTAATTTAGGAGGCCTTTTTATGATGTTTTATTGAAAATTATGATATTAAAACCTTTTAAAATTGTCATTACCTATTTTTCATGGATAATTTATTAAAATTTTAAGTCTTTAATGCCAAGTGGAGAAGGTGCATGGAAGAGAGCCCTTTTGAAACTGCCAGTGATGATTTTACATGTCTAAAAGAATAAGGATGGTTAGGGATCAATAAAATGAATGTGGAGGATTTTTTGGTAACCCATATTTATTATAAAAATCATCATAATTTACCATAGGTAGCGATAATGGTATTTTTGGAAGGTAAATTATATAGGTAGTTTCTTATGCCAAACTTGTAGGTTTTGTGCCACTTTTCACTATCTTTATGACTTGTTTGGATAAGTACACCTTCATTACATGGCATATCTCACCCCAACTATATTATATATACAATTTTAACTAATATTCACTTGGTGACACATGTATTTTGTGCCTTTTCAACTTCTCTTTTCTCTCTCTTCCTCCAAGTTCTATAAATGTAAGCCATTTTGCCTATTGTAAGGGATTCCAACTCTTGGTATGGCAAAACCCTTCCAAAAGTGTACCTTGATTTATAATTAAGATAATTACAAGTAATATAGTTATACTCTAAGTCTATTCTCACTATGTGTTGAAGTGATCCATCTTGAAATCCAAGTATAGGTTGAGTTCATCTTATTTCATGCAATCCTTGAATGTGTTATTGCAAATGACTTCCTTCCTAATAGGTTTAATGAAGTGTACACTATTTCAATATAATTTTTAAGTTTTTTTGAGTCTGGTAGTGTCATATCTTACCTTTTCCTCACTTTCCTTCATTTGTTAATTTGTTATTTGCCTTCATGAGAAACACTCATGCTACGGAGCTCCATTAATGGTGTGAGGCTGGTTTGATTGTCTTAGTTCATTATACAAATCCCAAGTGTATGAATGGAAGTAACTCTTGGTGTATCACCTCATAGATTAGGTTTTATTTATGTATCCTTATCTCTCTTTTCAACCATAATAGGTATTTTTAGTGGCATAAGCACATCAATTCATATCTAGGGAGATATCCCTTTTCAATCCTAGAGACTCTTCTCTCTTACAAGTTCCCACAAACTTGAGCGATGATTCAATGTTACATCAAATTGAAGGAGATTCATAGAATGTGCTAGGGTGCACAATTTGATGACAATTTTTTTTTTTGAGAGATAAGAAAGAATATTCTAGGCATGAGAGAGGCCATGAATGAGGCTTAGATGGTGTATGGTAGTTACAACAAGTCTATTCACCCTTCTCATGCATTGATACTTCTTTAATGAGTTGAATTTTGCATTGATGGAAGGTACAGAGGTTGTAATTCCAAAATATTAATTAATTTGTGCCTTTAACATGCTAAAAATATCCTAATGTTCCTTTCAATGGCAGTTACATAATGAAAACTGGGTATGGATAGGCCTCCAAGAGGTGTTGAGCAATGGTTTCTTCAATGTTCCTATAGAGTTGTCTTTAAAACTGCCTCTACCCTATCATAATGGTTTTCAATTTGGGATATTCTATCTTGGATGATATTTACCAATGTTTCAAGGTGATTCATTAATTCCATAATGTCATTATATTCCTACTAGACTCTTCTACTTATAAGTTAAGTAGGCCTATTCTTCTTATTCTTCATCTTTCTACTTATCTACTTATTAGGTGATTAGAATAGCTAAATTATGCCTTCAATTCATATAAGAGTGATTTAAATATCCTTTATCAACTCTTTGTATCAAAACTTAAGCCTTTTATCAACTATTTTTTACCTATAATTACATTGGCATTGATAGACTAGGCCTTTCAAATGAATTTCACAAAATGGTTGTTTAGAATGAGATAGTAGTTTTATTTATAGGAACCTTCATACATAATTTTGATATTAGGGAGGTATAATAATACTTTAACTTACTTCTCCCATAATTTTTAACTCCTGGGTAGGCTCTGCAACACATATTATACCCAACATCTTATAAATTTGTACTTTTAAGAGGTGTTTGTATAACCTCCATACCATCAAGTGCCATGTACATGAGCCCCTCTAAGCTGGTAACCTACTCCAGGTGTTATTCAAGTGATTTATAAGTGTTTTAAATTCATTTTTCATTAAACCTTCCTAGTTGAGTCATTATTAGGGTTTAAGGGGGGTTTAAGAGTGTTTAGGGGTCTTAAGGATGGTTCATGGAGATCACAGATTTGATCTCTTAACCAATTATGTCAAATTTAATTTAATAAACCTCCTTACCATCCCTAAAGTGTTGGGATCCCCATGTATAACATCTAATATGTGATGAGCATTTGAAGATGTTATTTATGGGAGAAACATACTGAGTAAATCATGTGTCTCTATAAATTAAAAAATCCACTGTAGATACTTCTCTTGGGGTTCAAGGTGACAAGGATGTGTCTGAACATAATAATGATTCTTCTTGAAGGTTTGAAGTGTTATTGACACTTAAATGGACCTATAATACACCTTTTAGTAACATAGTCATAGTGGAGATGATAGATTAGTCTATTTTTAGACCTAAATCATGACCACTGGCCTAAACCCTAGGGTTTTGAGCCACTCCTACACTATATGCAACCTTAGAATTTTCTCATAGGTCTTATCAAGTAGCACCATTACCTTGATTGGGCCATTTTATTTCCTTCAAAATCACATAGTCATTATCTCAGCATTTATGCTTATCTAATTTATTGAACCAGTCACAGAGGTCAATTTGATGACTACTAGATGACTTGTTTAGATGCTCCAGGACTCATTCTCCCTTATTGACTTCATTGTGCATACAAATACTCCCTATCTCCTTGATTTTGAGCTCAAACTAGCACTTATAGGCATATTTTGTATTGTTTGACTCTTGAACATGCCAAATAATGAGTCACTATGATGTTCAAAGGACTTTAAGATACCTTAAAGGTCATTTCATGGTCAAAATACCTCATCTATATGGGTTTTAAGGTCAAACTGCACCATTGGGTCACTTATAGGGTTTATGTAGGGTTTGAGACATCCACCATATTAATGATGGTTTATAGAATATGAACATCCAAACCAAGAACAAATTCCATAAATTTATAGTGCACTAACCTCCTCATCTTCCATAAATGGCTTGGGTTTCCATGCAAAGGATGTGTAGATATAGGAATGTTTTAAGGTAACACTAGGGTTGTTTGTAGACCAATTTTAACTAGATATTTTATTAAGGTTCATTCATAAAGGTTATCCCCCTTTTTACAACCAATATTTCATGAATTTTAAGTCCATAGGGGGACTTAAAATTTCCTAAGAGCTTTGGCCCTGAGCATTTACGTGATGAGGTGGGTGAATATTTGAAGTTGAGCTTTGAGTTGACTATTTCTAGGGTAAGTGGCTCTAGCATGGTTTTGAAGCCACTTTTCATTTTTTCTCACTTATTTTCACTTTAAAACTCCTTATAAAGGTCATTGAATTTTTCATAAACCCCTCATTAACCATAAACATTTCTAAGATCTTAGAAGAACCTTAATATGGTAGTAGAGTCTATGCGTAGGATTATGTACTTGTCTGCATTGATCTATCTCCAAGGGAAACCAATATAAATATGAATTATAGACCCTTTGGATGAGGTTTTAGTACCTTATAAATCATTTTTTATTGATCCAAAACCATCTATGGATCCCAAACTATCTGTAGACCCTTCATGGCATGGATCCACCTTTTAAGCCATAGAACTATCATAGATAGGGCTTGGTCTGAGATAAAATAATGGGTATACCCATTATTTTTTTGGACCAAATGGAGACATGGATACCTTTAATTGGTAATTAAGAAAAATTTTACTTAATTTTGAGACTTTTCCATTCCTATAAATGTCTCAAACTATTATTTTGGTTTAAACTGGTAGTAAACTACCTATTGACTATGTGTTTGAGCATGAGAATTATGAGTATAGCCCTCTCTATTATTTATTGAGGTATTTGTGATAATGGAGTGTCTATAACATATCTCAGAGACAAATATAATATCATATGGTGATTTTTCAACTCTCTTTGATTGCATACACTACCCTTCTCAAGCTTAGGGCTCATGTCTATGTATGCCCATGTGTTCCAAAACCTATTTTGATGTTCCTCTAGATTCTTATATGTGATAACCATAAAAATTGAAATCTCTTTTAGTTTGAACCCTATTCATCCTTGTATGATTTATTCCCCTTTACCATAAGCAAATTATAGTTCTTCATATGTATTAATCTATTATAGGTACACACTCATATATACTCACTCTATACATGTTCTAAGTATCATGTTTGTATGAGGGGAGAGTGATCAAGAGCTGATTAAACTCTAGTAACATCTTAATATATTTAATCATCCCCTTGGAATACATACCCTCTTATTTTCACACTATTACTCATGCCTTTTAATGGTATACACAATGCCGTATGGAGAATCTACTATAGTAGGTTTAAAAGGGTTGGTTGTAGGTGGCTATTTGCCTTCTCAATTAGGTATATGACCATATAGGTCTAAAATTATATGGTTTAATTTATCTTAAGGGTTATAAGGTGGCATGAATATATTTTAAACATGAACTATACTAGAAATTAATGATGGATTAGTGAATGAAGATGACTATGGGGTGAAGAAGGGTGAAACATGAACAATAGAGTTGTAATATAGTATGGATGGCAGTGAAAACATTATGAAATGATATGAGAAATAAAATGATGTGAAATGGAGGATAATAACCCATATTATACCAACCACATGTATATTAAATACCCTCACACACATGCCAAATAAATATACCATTTTGGAGATAGGAAAGGGGTCACACACAGTGCTAAAGAAAAACCTAGGAAACTCATAAAAACCTTAATCTTTGTAAAAAAAAACCTTAATATATTCTAAAATTGATTGTGTGGTTTTATAGGCCATGAGGTTGGTTTATAGGATTTTAATACTATCATGGAATCTATGAAAGTTTCTCATAAATTCATGACGATGTTTCATTATCACTTTAACACTCCACCTCATGTTTTTGAGTTGTATTAAAAGGTTCTAAAGGTGCCATCAAGGCACACATAGTGTTCCTCATATAGTGGTCTTCAAGTATGCACATGCCCTTTCTTCTTGATATTTTATAAGATGATAAGAGTCCACTAGACATATAACTTGAGAAATAAGGTATGGTGAAACCTAAAATACTATATCAACTCTTCAACTCAGCCAACAACTTCTGATGAGGATATTCAACCCATGACCATTGCACAGACTTACCTGTAGATTACACATAAAAATTGGTATTAAAGTTTTTTAGTCCTATGAGCTCACATATGTGAGTCAATTACTAAAAATTCTATGATATAATCTTTCAACACACAAGGAAATAATATCAATTATTGGTTTGAGCAAACAAGCCAAGAATCCATGAAAACCATTCTACCAAACTTGGCTTGTGCATATGAGGATATCATACAATTTTTATAAGCTCTTAAGGAATGTTCATATATCTTGTGAGACCAAATCCCAATACAAATTACCATGGGTGGAAGTTGACTAAATGTACTTATTTTAGTTATGATCTTAGGTCCCCATTCTCTCTCCTTTGTATGTTATAAACATAAACATGAAGCACTCTCTGAGTCTTCTAATGAGCTCAATGGGGAGATATAGTTTTGATATTTTTTTAATTGAAACACACTGTGTTATTCTCCATTTGATATAAATAACCCTCCTCTACAAAACCATGACTCCACCTAAGCTATTTCATATTATATGGATTTGTAGCACTTGAGAAACCTCTACAACCTACCATTTCTCTATAATTCTTCTTGTTTCAAACCTAAAGACATCATTAGTAGGTGTTGTGGAGGGAAAATAGGGTTCATGTGACATTTTGAACTTGATGGTATGAATTAAGGGAGTTGGAACTCACTATTTAGAACATGTGGGACTCATTTAGGATGATTTAGGAATTGACCATGGTGGTAATTTTGTCACTTAGATTTGCACCCTTTGAGGAGATGTCTCAGCTCTCCTTATCCAAGTGACACAATTGAAACACCTCTAGACTTTTTGGTAGCCTAAAGATGAGGTGAATCTCTAGATAGGGATATCTCCCTTGATGTACAACTTTAGATCATTAATACACCTAAACTTTAGGGGAAAAAGGAGAGAGAAAACTATCCTAAGGGAGGTGATACACCAAATAAGTTGATGACTACCAACAAGTTGCATGTTACACATGAGAATAAGGGACCAACTAAACATACACTTCTCTAATCTTCATCTTCTCACATCAATGTTACATTATGAGGTTATGGATGAATTTTTAGATAGGAGGACTAGACAAGAGGCATTGAATAGCACTAGTGAATAGACTAACTCACTCAACCTTGACACTTCCTAAAACACTTCACATGGCCTACAATAAAAATATTTCCAATTTCAAATAGGTGAAAGAATGAAACAATCATGCTAAGGAAATAAGAGTCATCACTTGAAAAATCAAACATTAGACATGAACACACTAAGAATAGGGATTTTCCATACTTATGTGGAGCATAAGTTACAATGGCTAAAATGGATAGTTATTATAAAACTTGAGAGAGAGAGAGAGAGAGAGAGAGAGAGAGAGAGAGAGAGAGAGAGAGAGAGAGAGAGAGAGAGAGAGAGAGAGAGAGAGAGAGATGAGAGAGAGAGAGAGAGAGAGAGAGAGAGAGAGAGAGAGAGAGAGAGAGAGAGAGAGAATAAATAAGTCCAAGGGTCACAAGGGCACTTGTCAAGCTAAAAAAAGGAGTTACTTGTGCATGAGAATAGGATATAAGATGAAACATATAAGGTCAAAAGAGACATGTGGCCATATAAGGAATGAAAATTATGAAAAGTGACATGAAACTCCTTATGTTGGTGTAGACACCAAAATTACAACACACACGTGCATAACTCCCTGTGTCAAAAACCCCCCTTAAGTCCATTTTCAATAATAATAATTAGCCTCCTTAACCCATGATTTTACCCCTCACAAATTAATTAATTTAAATTAATTAATTAAGTTAATTGAAAAAAAACACCTTATGCCACCTTATGTGGCCACCTCATCCTAAGACTAATTCTCACCTGATGAGTCACCTCAAGACTTAGTCTCCTTATCCTAACTACCCAAGACTTATTCTCACCTCAAAACTAAATTCCTAACCAACTATATCCTTATTAACCTCTTATTTTTACAATTTTGTAATGGGTGCCACACTTGACATGAGGAGCAATAGAAAATAGGCCAAAGATGGTAGTTTTACCTATTCTAAGGTTGTTGACATCAATCAACCCATAGTCAACATTGGTGGGATAGACGATGTTAGTTATATAAGACAAACTCCAAATTGATGTTTAGGTCAGTAAAAATCAAAAAAATTTACTCATATTTACATCCAATCTTTTGGCATTCAACTTTTGGCATCTTGGATTACTATTATCTTACATAATTCAACCCAAATCAAGAACCAAGCTCTTGAGAACCAGTAGCAACCACTTGTTTTCTCCATTCAAGGCATCAGTTTAGAATACCTAATAGGGGCCATCTATCTAGCACTTATCATTTAGTCACTAATGTAGCTAATTATATCACTTATTCTATAGTTATTTTAAGTATTTACATTATAATCACTTTATATTTAATGTATATTGCTTTACGCATTTTTGACCAAACCCCTATGGAGTTATAAATCCTCCTTACTTGTTTCTCCTTATTCCAACACACCAAACCTTTGACCAAATCCACCCAAATAATACTCTCTCTCTCTCTCTCTCTCTCTCTCTCTCTCTCTCTTCCCCAACCCTCCAGACTTGACCAAAATCATTTCCTAGACTCAAAAAAGTCCTCTACAAGCTCCTAGGCAATTATTGCCCCTATCGACCTTAGTAAACTAACTAACATCAGTTACCTTACCCCACTGCCATCGACATCATAACTGATATCAGTCACACCCTTACCAACATCGACAACATAACTGATGTTAGTAATTTTGGATTTCCTAAACCTTCTAAAACCTAAAAAAACAACATTAAAAATACAAATAGAACATACCACCTGCACTCTATGTTAGGTTGTGGAGCTAAAAATTTCACTGATGCAAACATGGGGAGGAGGTAGTTGAGTTGCAGTGCAATCGACGTCGATCAAGCCAACCGACGTTGGTCATATCTAGTGTGTAGAGCTGCCAACATCAGTCAGTATCGGCCAACGTTAGTCACCTCAAGACCAACAATGACTGACGTAGGTCCCCTGTGTGGTTCCAGAATTATTAGTTTCATGAATAGTTTGTTAACGAACTGATTGTTTTCATGTTAAGGACTAATTTTAGTCTTGGAGCTATGGTTCTAATTATTGTAATTAGAAGTCTAATTATTGTTTGCATGGGATCTATATAATAGACTCATGGGCTTGTATTGTAATTAAGGTAAGGAAGAGATCCTTCCAATTGTAAGATCAGGTTGATCTGCAGGTTGTTGCAAGATTAGGTAGGAGATCTACATGGTAAGTAAGATCATTTGATTTGCAGGTTGTTGCAAGTTCATGGGAGATCTACTTGAAGTACTTTGAGTACTTGTGTACTGGTAGTATTGATACTAACTGGTTAGAGGTAAACAATAACTCTATGTTTGAGTTGATTTTTGTGACCGTAATTGAGAGAGAGAACTCTTGATTGAGAATTACTGGGAGCCCTAGAGGTGTGGGAAGCCTCATAGGTGTGAGAAGAGTGTGGCATCTTCTTGATTGCATTTTCTTTCTGGAGGAGTTGAATACAAGATTGTATTGTCTCTCAAATTTTGTGTTGTTTCTGATTTCTTGTTACTTGTTACTTCTAGTTAAATTATGTGTTTAGTTGCTTATACAAGGTAATCAATTGTGCTTCCTAGATCCTAACAAGTGGTATCACAGTGAGGTTGCAAGGAGTAGGTTTGTGTTTGATTACAAGTCACTCTCAGGGGTTTTTGATTGAGTGGGAGTATAGAAATGGCAAAAGAAAGTAAGCTTAGAATGGAGAAGTTTAACAGCAAGAATTATCAATAATGGAGGATGCAGATAGAGGATTATCTGTATCAGAAAGATCTGTACTTGCCATTGGGTGGGGCTACAAGCAAACCCACAAATATGAAAGATGAAGAATGGAATGTTCTTGATCAAAAGGCTCTGGGATCTATAAGGTTGAGCCTGGCATCATCTGTGATTTCCAACTTATCACAGGCTAAGACAATGATGGAGTTAATGGGATCTTTGGCAAATTTATATGAAAAACCCTCATCTTTGAATAAGTTATTTCTTATGAAGCAATTATTTAATTTGCAAATGTTGGAAGGTGGATCTGTACACAGTCATCTTAGTGATTTCCATGATTTGGTAAACTAGTTAGTTTCAGTCAATATTGTTTTTGATGATGAAATTAAGGCTCTCTTAATCTTATGCTCATTACCTAAAAGTTGTGATAGTTTGGTAATGGCAGTTAGTAATACTACATCTACTTCTAATATCTTGAAAGTGGATGATGTTGTTAGTGTAAACTTGAATGAAGAAATTCATAGGAAAAGTACAAGTGAATCATCAGGGAATGCTTTAAGTGTTGAAAGCAGGGGAAGGCAAAGAGAGAAGATCGAGCAAGGGAGATCAAGGTCCAAGATAGGTAGGAGATCCAAGTCCAGGTATGGTAGAATGATCTGCTGGAATTGTGGAAAGGCAGGGCACAAAAAGAAAGATTGTTGGTTGGTTGAAGATCAACATGAAGGAAATGAAGAAGCAGATGTTGCAGATGTTGTTGCACAGGATGATCTTATATGTTCCTTGGATAAAGTAAAATCTTGGGTGTTAGATTCTAGTGCCTCTTTCCATGCAACCCCAAATAGAGCATCTTTTCATGAATATGTCTAGGGAGACTTTGGAGAGATTTATTTAGGGGATGGTAAGCCTTGTCAAATGGTTGGCAAAGGGAAAGTGCAACTAAAATTGTAGATGGGCAACACATGGGTGTTGAAGGAGGTCATGTATGTCCCAGTCCTAAAGTGGAACTTAATTTCTATTGGAAATTTGGGTGATGAGGGATGCACAATAACTCTCATAGTGGAATCTTGGAAAGTTACCAAGGGTGCACTTGTTTTAGCAAGAGGTAAGAAAGTAGGTACTCTTTATCTATCTACTTATATTACTGATTCTCCTTTTGGTTTATCTACTTCAGCTATAGATTCGAAGATGTGGCTTCGTAGGCTTGGTCACATGAATAAGAAGGGGATGCATGTTCTTGAGTCAAAGGGTAAGAGTTCAGATTCGAGAAGCATAGATCAAGATTTCTATAAACAACAGAAGAAAGTGAGGTTTCTTGAACCTCATGCTACAAGAAAGGATCGAGTCTATTGCACAAAGAGGAAATTTGATGTTTTTGACAAGAATAGGAAAGCCTTGGTGTTCAAGGAGGAGATGAAAGACAGAGATCAGTCATAGGGGCTGAATAATTCTGAGCAGGGCAGTTTGAACAAGCGAATGATTCAAAGTAAGCTCACAGGTAAAAAATCATCACTCACAGGTAAACATAGGTACCAACATCGGTTAGGGGGAACTAACATCGAATAGACAAGTACTGACATCGGTCATGTGTAGACCAGAGTTAGTGGTGTCGGGTAGGTGGCTACTGACGTCGATTAAGGAACTGATGTCGGTCATTAGGTCAGTCGCATGGAACCAATGTCAGTCAGATGTAGACTGAGAAGTGACCGACATCAGCCACTATTAAAATAGATTATGGGTAGACAATAAGCTATCAAGGAGTCTCAAATGCCCATATGGAGGACTGAAAGGGTAAGTAATCCTCAAATTCATTGTTCCCCTTCTTTAGATTACTTGTTGCTCACTGATGGTCAAGAACTAGGAAGTTTTAAAGAAGTAGAGCGGGTAGAATCCAAGAAATAGTGGGAGCATGGCATGAATTCCTTAGAAGAGAACCAAATGAGAGATTTGGTAGAGTTGCCAGTCAGAAAGAAAGCATTGAAAGATGAATGGATTCCCAGGTCAAAGAAGAGAGAGAATGGACACGTGAGATGGAAGGCTAGGGTATATGGTCTTGAGCAAGCTACAAGACAATGGAGGTTTAACCATTGTGTTTCCTTTACTAGGTTGGACAATATTAGCTATATTATCCTGTTACTATATGTAGTGTGTATGCTTGTTGCAGGGTCACACATGCAGGGAGTTTTTGAGCTAAAGGTAAAGTTAGTTCAGAGGTATGTCATGAAGAATCTGGGAGTAACAAGATTCTTTGGCATGAATATTCCTAGAGACAGGGAAGATCATAGGTTGATGTTGTCTCAGGATAATTGTGTGAATAAGGTAGTGGCGAGGTTCAAGATGCAGGATGCAAAACTAGTTAGCACACCTATGGATGGATAGTTCATAGAACAGGGTCCCCAATCACATGATGAGGTTAAGTACATGTGTACTAGACCTGATTTTGCCCAAGCAGTGGGTGTTGTCAATGAGTTCAGGGTCAATCTGGGAAAGAAGCATTGGAAAGTAGTTTAGTGGATTCTCAGGTATTTGAGAGGGACCAACAGCAGGTCAACATGCTATGTAGGGTCAATTTCTTTTCTACATGGGTTTGTAGATGTGGATATGGTAGGTTACTTGGATGATAGGAGTTGCACCATAGGATGTGTGGTGGTTGGTCTTCAAGATTGAACTTGAAGAGGGATACAAGCTAGGAAACAAATTAGATGAAGTATAGGTACAGGTATAGTTGTAGCTATTTATCTCCAAGTGGGAGATTGTTAGGTTGTGGAGTTAAAAGCTTCACTGATGCAAACATGGAGGAGGAGGTAGCTAAGTTGCAGTGCAACCGACGTCGGCCAGGCCAACTGACGTTGGTCATATCTAGTGTGTAGAGCTGCTGACATCGGTCAATATTAGCCAACGTCGATCACCTCTAGACTAACAGTGATCGATGTCAGTCACCTGTGTGGTTCCAGAACTATTGGTTTCATGAACAGTTTGTTAACAAACTAGTTGTTTGCATGTTAAGGACTAATTTTAGTCTTAGAGCTGTGGTTCTAATTATTGCAATTAGAAGTCTAATTATTGTTTGCATGGGATCTATATAATAGACTCATGGGCTTGTATTGTAATTAATGTAATGAAGATATCCTTCCAATTGTAATATCAAGTTGATCTGCAAGTTGTTGCAAGATCAGGTAGGAGATCTACATGGTAAGTAAGATCATTTGATTTGCAGGTTGTTGCAAGTTCATGGGAGATCTACTTGAAGTACTTTGAGTACTTTTGTACTAGTAGTATTGATACTAAATGGTTGGAGTTGAATAACAACTCTGTGTTTGAGTTGATTGTTGTGACCATAATTGAGAGAGAGAACTCTTGACTGAGAATTACTGGGAGCCCTAGAGGTGTGGGAAGCCTCATAGGTGTGAGAAGAGTGTGGCATCTTCTTGATTGTATTTTATTTCTAGATGAGTTGAATACAAGATTGTATTATCTCTCAAATTTTGTGTTGTTTCTGATTTCTTGTTACTTGTTACTTCTGGTTAAATTCCATGTTTAGTTGCTTATACAAGGTAATCAATTGTGCTTCCTAGATCCTAACAATCTATTACTTTTTTCTACACTTAGGCTGTGAATAATGGTAAAATTATGTCTTTTTTACTCTATCTTTACCTCTATTTTATTTATTTATTACTTTTGTGTCTCTCAAAGGTAGACTGTCATCTCTAAGGAAGTTTGACACTTCTTATAACAATCACGTAGCTTGGTAACACACTCAAATATTTGCTAACAAACATTTTGTGGTAGTACTTTATTACTTATAGGTATTCCTCCCTAACCAAAGAAGAGTGCTCAAAACATCTGGATATGGTGCATAAACCAATCTAGGTTCATTCTAATCACTTATCCCTATCTTACTTCTTTGTTTTTCTATATATTTGAAATAGACAAATTTTAGTGAAACATTTTTGGCATGCCCAGTGGGACCCTAGAGTTTTCCTTGGGTTCATTACTTATTTTAAGCATTCATATAAGTCCATTATAGTGAAAAATTCATTTCTTACACTTTCCTCTTATTTTCTCTCTTAGAACAAAAAATTTAATGTTATTATTTCTATTTAAAAGTAATAAACTGAAATCTCTTCTTCCTTGCCACTCTTCTTTTATCTTTGCCTCTAAAAGCAATTTATCACTTCACTTACAAATTGAAAAAAATCTCTTCCTTATCTCTTTATTTCATGCACATTAGGATAGTGAATTTATTTCTCTACTCCAATTTCATCTTTGTTTTCATTTGAATCTAAACATTTCATATTTGGGTTTAAAACTTACTACACTTCATTATTTACTTATTGCATATTAGCTCACCTAGTCAATTACTAGCATTATGAATAAATTGTAGTGCTCTTATGTTACACAACCAAATCACACTCACACAAACAAACATCTAATCTCACCTAAGATAAGGACCATTAGGATTTCATCACATGGTGGATTACCTTACCCTACCCAGCTATCCTACTTAGATTTCACCACCAAAGGGAGAATCCACTCCATTCTATGATAGAGTATAAACTCTAGGTAGAAGGTATATTTTGGCTAAGTTCCCTGGCCTAGCTTCATGTCTATGAAGTGTGGGGAGCAAGCCCCTATAACAAGCCATGTACTTAGTCTAACATATATTTCCTCTTGAGCACTAAAACTAACTTGAAACTAGCTCTAGATTGCATTCTAGTTCCTTTGACCACCATATTTTATTCTCACTATATGATTAAGGCATAAGCTAACATGAGACTATAATTAATCTCTAAGAGTTAATAAATAGTTGTTGTATGTTCTTTTTATTCTTTTATATTTCCATATATATTTTGGAGTTGGTAAGGAAATTTTTCTATTGATTCACAAAATCAACACTATTTCTAATACTCAATTTTTATAACCTATTATATTAGGTTTTCTAAGTGTTCTTCCTTCTTACACAGACCTCTTGCATCCATTATTTTACCTAGTTTCTACTTATAGGTTACAAAAACATTAGATTCTCCATCTCCTAAGATATCAAAGTGATTGATATCAGTTAATTACATCGACATTGGTAGAATTTAGCTATAGACATCAGTTAATCCCATCGACATCAAAAACTTTTACTATTGACATCGATTAACATGACCAACATCGATGAGTGTGTAATTTTCATTTTCTCAAAATAGCAAGCTAAAACAACCCACTTACCTACACCCAAAGCTAGTTTTTCTTTATTATATCACTAATATAGAGTATTAAGACTATTCTTAATCCTTCTTGCATAGTATTGATGTGAGCTCAATCTAAAATTCTTATCAATTATGTGAGACAACAACCACTTCCACCTTCCCCTCTTATTGTTGAATTAGTCATGGAGCATACTTCAGATATAGAGCATACTCCTAGCCCCAACTAAATTCCCATTGTGCCTGAAAGAGATCAATATTTTGCTAAATTTCATGATCATAATGTGGTAGCCCTTCAACATTACCTTACCATGAGCCAAACCTATAATTCTTTAGGTGATCTAATCTATGGTATGCCAACCTCTCTAATGGAGATAACTTTAGTTTCAGTTGCCTCCACTATTTTCCCCATGGTTATTCAAACTACCACATTGATAAGTAACCCAACCATAAACAATGTCCAAAGTTTAGCTTCACCAACTACCTAATCCCACCTAAACCCTAGCATGACTTCCCTACATTCACAACCACAACCAATTCAAATGATTCTCACCCCATTCCAAAATTTAGTAGTACCTATCCATCTACACTCACACCTATAATTACCTAAGTTATGAATCACCACTCATCTATCCTAACCATGCCAATAACCCAACCTATAATAAAAACATCTAACCAAAGCATAGTCTCTAAGCCAATAGGACAAGCCCCTTTTCTTTCCACCCCTAACCTATGACTCATTATCCTTATGTTTCCCCAACACAACCTCAACAAGCTATTTCATATTCTCCCACTACTTCTTATCAGATTTCTTATAACTTATAAGGTATCCCCCAGACTAATCCCCCTCTAGACCTCATTAAGTTGTTGATGGACAAGATGTCTAATCTAAATACATTCATTTTTGGTTCAAAAAATGTATTATCTTATGATCAGATATGCAATTAACCTATCCATCCTTATTTTCTTATTCGCCCTTATCTAACCCAATGGAAACACCATAAATTTACTCATTTCTATAGTAAAAAGGACCCAAAACATCATTTTCAAGCATTTAAACATGTTTGTTATTTAATAAGGCACAATGATGCATTACTACTTTGTACTTTCTATATGTCTCTTTTAGGTGTTGCCTTGGATTGGTATACCTCTATAACTTAGCACTCCCTTTTCTCATTTACCCAACTCGCACAAATATTCCTAGACCATTTCTTTATTAACATTTCTAAAAATGTTTCTATTATAGACCTTTATTTTATTAGATAATTTGATGATGAGTCTATCATAGATTTTGTTGCTCCTTGGAGAGGCTTGATCAATCAAATCTCCTTCTCCTTACCCCAACTTGAACTTATTGATCTCTTTTCAAGGGCATGTGCTAAACACATTTTTCCCACACTCTAAGTACAAAATTGTTTCACATTTGATGAGGCCTTTATAATGGCACAAAAACTCAAGATTTGGGCTATAGACAAAGGTAGGGTCAAGTTGCACAGTAAGAACCCCAATTCCAAATTGAATTACTCCTCTTCTAAAAATTATCCGAATACCAAAAAGCTAAAGGATTCAACAAAGCAGTGGTCATTAAGTCAACTTCTTCCACAACCACCAACCAATCTAATTCCTTGACTTCCCAAAATCTGACCAAGCAATTCCAACAATGGTATGAAAAAAGATAATACACTCCATTTGGGGAGTCATATACATCCATTTTGGAAAAAATATTGCAACAAGGTGTCATAACCCTTCCTTAAATCAAACCTCCTTTACAGTTTGACCCCTCCCATCTTATTACAACTTGGTACAAGGAAGATGAGTTTTTTGGCTACCATCAAGTTAAAGGCCATAATTCTAATAATTGTAAGACATTCAAGAACATTGTTCAAGAAATGCTTGATAGAGGTGATCTCATCTTGGATAATCCTAATTCATCCCCAAATCAAAGTATGGATGTGTTTAAACACCCTTTTCCTAACCATTCACCCAATCAAAAACACTTTGATGTTGACACTCTCTATATTGATACTCCCATTAACCTACCTATTATTCCACCTCTAGCATCCACAATGTCTCTTACTGTTTCACCTAAATTCAAACCCAAAGATGTGGTCGTACCCCCTTTGCCACCTCTTTCACCTATATTTTAGATCAACACAGTTAATGTGGCCACATGATCACAAAACTAAAAGGATAAAGGTAAGGAAAAAGTCATTACTCTTTGGGATCATCCCTTTAACAAAGACACTCCTCCTCCTAATCCTAAGATTTACATCTTGGTTGTCCCTAAACTAACATCTTTGGATGTTATTTAAAGCTCGATGGTTAAACAACTTCACCAAAATCCTATGAAAATGTCTTTGTATGAGTTAATCCAAAACTCATCCCAACACTGTCAATCTTTAATTAGTGCCTTGTAAGCGATTGAGGTACAACCTAGTGATCTCTAACCTCTTACAACTTTAGTTAGCTCTCTTAATTCCATCTCCCTAATTTCCTTTAATAATTCAAAAATTCCACTTCAACACCCTAAAGGTCAAGATTTTACCCTTTTTATTACCACATATATTGATAAAACTCATGTTAAGAGAGTCATGTTTGATGGGAGATCTAGTATTAATACTATTTCCACCTATGCCTACAAATATCTAGCTATTCTGATAATTGTATGTCTCAAAATAATGTAGTACTCTACTCCTTTAATGATACCATATCTACTATAGTGGGTACTATTGTCTTACATATCCATGTAGGTCCCCACATAATTTCTAAGATCTTCTATGTTGTAGGAGAGTTCTAATAGAACATCCTACTTAGATGACCTTGGATACATGCTATGGCATGTGTACCCTCAACTTTGCACCGTTGTGTCAAGTTTGAGCATGATGGACAAGTGCATGTTATACCCACTAACCCACCTCCTTTTAAAACAGGCAACATGACTTATAGTCCCAATGATATTCTCATTCCATTGAAAACATCATATTATCTACATGATACTTTTGAAACTTCCACAATATTCACTCCTCCAATTACGTAGATACCAATAACACAAATTCCTGACAAGGATTCCATAGAGGAAACTTTTCAACATTTTCCACTTGATGAATATAATTTTTTTATGCTCAACATGTTCTATACTCCACAAGAGTATGAAAAGCTTCATATACACCCAAATTATGATCCCCACATTGGGATAGTCATCCTTTATGGTCCCCCCAACCTTTTAACTAATTTTACATACGGGGGAATTGATTAGGCTCCCACTATCATCAATCCATCCTCTTTGCCACAACCATTTACCTATGACTTTTCTTTCCTAAGAAACCCTATATTTACTCACACCTATCTTTATAGGTGTGCCTAGAAAGGATTTGGTTTGGGTCATTACAAACAAGGTGTCCATATGCCTATTAAATATCCCACTAGCCAAACCATTCAAAATGCTAAAAAGAGGCATGGAGTAGAATATGACGAACCAAGTAAAATCACTAAAAATTCCCATATACCAATTATTGAAGAACCAATCTCTCCTTCTCCACCTTTTTCTCTACCATCACCTATAGAATCAGAGGTATCTATACCTCCTAATTTTTTTTAATAAATGCCATCCATTTGGGGCCTCTCACCTATCACTAGGGTAAGGAAAGAAGGTCCCTTCCTCTCATTCATCTTGAAATAATTAATGAAGACTCTACAACTATTAACACTATCCAATGTCAAGATGATGATGCTATTATCACATACATGGGCATAGATGATTCTTATATCCAATGATCACTCCCATATAAAACACAATCTATGTTAAAAGAATAAACCATTGACATCAATCTCCCCTCTCATGATAACCCTCATGTCCTCAATATTGGCCAATCTTTAGATTCCTCTAAGAAAGTTGATTATGCCACATTTATTAATAACCATAGCAAAGCCTTTATTTGGTCTTATAATGATATGCCTAGTATTGACCCCTCTATCATCACCCATAACATTGTCACCAATCGAGATGCTCAAACTATTAAGAAGAAGCTTCACACAATGTATCCTCATATTGCTCTCCTTGTCAAAGAAGAGGTCCAACACCTCCTTTTTATTAACATTATCCAACCCATCGACTACCTATAATGGATTTCCAATATTTTTCCTATCATAAAAGCAACTGGGGGAATTTTCATTTGCACTGACTATCATGATTTAAACCTCACTTGTCTAAATGATGACTTCCCATTAGCAAGTATCGACCAACTTGTTGATATAAAATTTGGCCATGAGATGTTATCTCTTATGGATGGGTTCTCTATATATAATCAAATCCTAATTTCTTCTGAGGATTAACATAAAACAACCTTCATTACAACATGGGAAAATTTATATTATTGGGTTATGCTTTTTGGTCTAAAAAATGTTGGTGCCACTTATCAATGTGCTATGACTTAAATATTCCATGATCTTTACAAAAAATTATGGAAGATTACATGGATAACTTACTTGAAAACTCTAAACTTCACCAAGATCACTTGATGATTCTCAAAATCATATTTCCTCATCTCTTCCAATATAATGTTTGACTAAACCCAAAGAAATGTGTCTTTGGTGTACTTCCCAGTAAGCTCTTAGGTTTTATCATTTCTCTCTATGGTATTGAAGTCAACCTTGCTAAGGTTAGATAAATACTATAGATGCGTCTACCTACTAATATCAAACAACTTTATAGCCTACAAGGCAAAATTTAATCAATCTACCACTTCATCTCCCAGTTGTCAGATCAATGCCAACCCTTTCACCATCTCCTTAAAAAGGATGTTTCCTTCCATTAGAATAAAAATTACTAGGAAGATTTTGATGTGCTCAAATAATATCTCCTTTCCCCACCAGTTCTTATTCCACCTAAGGAAAATCAGCCTTTCTACCTATACATCTCTGTAACAGACCATTGTTAGGTGCTATGATTACACATCGAGATGACCAACATTGAGAATAGGTGGTTTACTACATAATCCACACACTTGTTTATTATGAGACTCGATATACCCATAATAAAATAATTTTCCTTGCATTGGTCTTTTTAACTTCCAAGCTCTACCATTAGCTTCTAAATCATAAAACCTACATGGTCACCCATATTGATCCCCTTAAATACATGCATTCAAAGCCATATCATAACTAATGTGTAGCTTGGTGGCTCATGATCCTTAAAATTTGACTTATAATTCATTCAAAAAAAGTCTATTAAGGGGGAAACAATCATTGACCTCTTATCTACCACCCTTTTGCCTGACAACCAACCTTCAAACCTTGAATTCCCTGATGAATCCATCACAATGCTCTCCACTAATGACATCTCCTATCAAATGATGATGTTATTCAATGGATCTAAATGTCAATATGGTGGGGGTATGGGGGTCATTCTTATTCCTCTAGAGGTGAGCCTATGCCTTTGTCATTTAAACTAGATTTTGAAGACACTAACAATATGGCTGAATATGAGGCTTTGATCTTAGGACTTCAAATATCTCTCTTCTTGGGTATCAAATCTATAACCATTTTTGGTGATTCTCAGCTAGTGGTTAACTAGGTTAATGGTTCCTATCTATGCAAAAATAATATTTTATAATGGTATAAACATCATGTAGATACGCTCTTGGGATCATTTGACTCTTATCTCTTACAAGATATTCCTTGATCTATAAACAAGTTTTATAACACAATGGATTCACTTGCCTCACACATATCCTCTTCATCCTCTTCCTCAAAAATATGTGTCACTGTGCATCACTTAACATTACCCTCTTATGTATCAACTAACATCCTCTTTATCAAAAATGTAACATCCAACCCACATGACTTATGGTACAAGTAACTCATGGATTAATTTTCCTTCTCTATTACCCCTTATGATGTCTCCAATAATTGGAGATGCACCTTCATAAAATGTGTCATTCATTACACTATACTAGGGGGACTTCTCTACAAGTGAGGTTTTGATGGTCTCCTTCTTAGATGCCTCACTAGTACTAAGATCCCTTTTGATATTAAGGAGGTCCATGATGGGATTTGTGGTGGACATCTCAATAGTCACATAGCTGCTAAGCGTATCCTTTGACTTGGCTATTATTGGCCCACACTCCATCAAGACTGTGTTGATTACATTCAACATTCTTTCAAATGTCAACAACACACTAACCTCCTTCACATTTTGAGTCATCTATTACAATTTGCCAAATATTATTGGCCCTTCTCCCAATGTGGCTTAGATCTAATCAAGGAGATTAATCCTCAGTCCTCCCTCCATCATCATTCTATCATTATTGCCACTAGATACTTCACCAAGTGGGTTGAGGCCATTCCTCTCATTTCTACTAAGGTTGACAAAATTGTTGACTTTATCAACCATCACATCATCTATCATTTTGGCATTTCACATAAAATTATAACTGATAATGATAAATCTTTTAAAAATAAGACTATCTAAAGTATTTGTGATACATTCAAAATTAGATTAAGCTTCTCATCACTAAACTATCCACAAGTGAATGGATAGGTGTAATATTCTAACAAAACATTGACCAAAATTATCATGAAGGTAGTCAATGATATGGGTAAGGATTGGCACACACACATTCTTTTTGTTCTATGGGATTACCACACTACCATTCAAACCCCTATAGGTGCTACACCTTTTTCCTTATTATATGGGATGGAGGCTATTTTACCTCTTAAGGTTTAGATTCCTTCTCTTTGAATTTCTCTAAAAGACATACTTATTAACGATGACTTTCACCATGAACATTTGGCTCAACTCGAATTACTTGATGAGTGTCATCTCATATCTCTCAACCACCTCCAAATATATCAAGAGCATATCAAATGTGATTATATAAAAAGCCTCAAATAGAAATATTTTAATATTGGAGATCTCATCTTAAAATAAAATCAACATGTGACAAACATGGAGAAAAGCAAATGGGGTAAGTTTTCTCCTAATTGGCTTAGACCCTATATCATAACTCACAAGTATGGCTCAGGAACATATCACTTGTCTTCTCTTAAAGGAAGGCTAGAACTTGAGCCTATAAATGCCTTACACCTATGACCATTCTTTTGTTAACCAAGCATCACTTCACCTTGTGTTTAACTTGAGCTCATCCCTTGAGCACCCCTATTACATTCATCTCCCTTTCTCTTCACCCTTATTCCTACACACTTAGTTAACTTACAAAGTGCTATGGTTTTTCCCTTAAAGTGGGAAACTCATAAGACTCTATAGTCTTATCCATGAATAAAAGAAAAAAAACAAACAATCAAATGGGATATGTGACAAGTTATAAACTCTCTGATCATGATTCTCAATGTAGACTACTCCCTTAAAGGATAAATACATAACTTCTCTTTGCTACTATTAATAGATTGCTCCCTTGAAGGACATATATTTAACACTCAAAATAGATGATTAGACCACTCCCTTGAAGGATGGCTAGGCCAAAGCTTTATTCTCAAAGGAAAAATACAAATGAAAATCTTCTCATATTGATCAGCTTTATACAACCTCTACACATACACAATCCCAGTGTAGGCTTCCCACATTGATCAGCTTACACAACAACAAAAAAGCTATAAGTCATGGACTTGCCTATAGTAGCTCTTAGGTCACCCATGGTATGGGCATACCATGCCCACTTCAAAGGTTACACTACCCAAACATTTTCCCTCATTTTACCCTTTTTCCCTCATACTCTTTCAAGGGAATTTGAACTCACTTAACATAAATTGAACATGATGCTTCTCTAACACATAAAATGGTCCAATACTATAAGGCATGAATGAGGCTCATCTTCTTGAGCCTATTTATGTTATGATTATGGTATTTTCTAGTACACGAGAATTTTACCTCTTTGTTTTCCCATTAAAATCAAATTTCAATCTCTCTATTGAGATGAAAAATGTCATACTAACACTATTAGGTCTACTCCATTTATTTTAAGCATACACCATCACACATATGAAAAAATGCTGAAAAAAAATAACATAATTAACCTATTAAGTTTAAGCATACACCATCATGAATATGGAAAAAGGATAAGATGAAGATAACAAACCAACTATGCATATACCATCACACATATGGAAAATGATAGTATACCTTTACTAACATGCTCAACATTAACATCAAAATTAACACAACATTAACATAATTATCTACATCAATATCATCATCACAATCATAATAAATATACATCTCATATATATAAATGCTCAACATACATGTTTATCAATACATCATCACAAAATAATCTCTCAAAAAATACATCTCTCATATTCAACTCATAGGCCAGTGTGTATATAACATATATAACATGAACAATCTATGGCACTCAAAGTAATCAAGGATCTCTATGTGATTGTGAAGAAGTAGTGTCATCACCACTCTCTGATCATCTACATGTACATGAGCTAGAAGCCATTGCATTTGTCATTGATCTCTCTTTCTCTCTGAACTCAAAATACCTTTGAATCTATGGGAACTCCCTGATGGCCCTCTCATAATAGGAAATCTCATCAAGGGTAGTAGTATATCTCATTAGAAATACAGTCTGTGGTAGTCCCATAGCACCTTCTGATGGCTTGGCTTATACTGGTCCTTGTGGTAGAGGAGGAGTAGCCTAACCTACTACTCTAAAACTATCCCTTTCTACTATTAATGTAGTAACTTAACCCTATAACACCCTAACCTAGCTCTGTAGTACCCCAACCTAGAACTATAATGTCACCACATATCCCTATAAGGCTAATACTTGTGCTTAAGTTATATCTCTAGCCTATACTACTACATCCCATGCTTGTACAACTACATCACTCTACCTCACCATACCCTATAAATCTAGTGGTGGCCTCCTGACCTCAACCATAGGATTCAAACCTACCCACCAAGCCATATATGCCATTGTACATCTTAGATCAACTATGCCTAGCCCTACTAGTAGTTCCTCAAAATATATCCCATCTATCTCATGAGACAAAGGTAGGGATGCCTCTATACCATCCCTCCTATATCAAGGGAAGGAAGGTGGTACATTCTTTATTAGGCCAAACTACCTCTTGACCCATGCCATAGGTACCATCTCCAACTCATCGACTCATTTCCCCTAACCCATAATGAGCTTTGTAATCTAACCAACTATTTTTTCCTATCCTCTAAAGGAAGGGTATGTTAGGTAGGGTATTCACAAAATATTTTTAGGGATCAAACCCTCAATCATGTGCCTATAATAAGTAATGTCACATACTACACTATCTACTTGGGTCTATGCCATATTATCTCTCCACCATCTGAAACCCACCCTAAAGCTAGCTAGAATCATAGTAGGTAAACCCAATGGTCATGTCACCATGATATTCTTATATGCCCAATAGTGTAGTAAATTTCCAACACAAACTATATCACTATCATAGTCTCAAACCCCATATCTCTCTGTATAACTAAGCCAAAAACACTGGTCCCCATGTAAAAATAGTTCACTGCTCAACCATCTATGCTAGAACACTTGTCAATGTAATTAAAAATATCCCACCATCTACATTTGGTAGTGCATACACTTTGATCCCTATCATCATCAAGATTCATATCCTATTTTGTTCCTCATCAGCACTATATAGTGGCTCATAGGTAAAACTCATTAAATGATAAGTCACCTCACTCATATGATCACCAAATAATTCCACCATATGCATATCATGCTCTTCCCTCAAGCATGAGAAGAGCTCCTCACCCTCGAGTGGAAACATTAATATCTTGTATACATCCTCTTAGGTCATTGTCAACTCTCTAGTTGATAGATGGAAGGTGTTGGTGGTGTGATCCAACCTCTCAATCAATGTTATCATCAAGCTCACATCTCAAGAAATTGTATAATATCATTGCACTCCTCCTAACCCCACAACTATCATGTGCTCCCACTCATCTTAGGTGACATCCCTCCTCATACATGTCAACAACCTCGATAGATGATCCCATAGTGTTAACTCCATCCTAGCTTGCATCCATACACACACAAATCAAGTCACATACTAATATAGCCTACCACCACCTTTTTCCCTTCTCTCTAGGAGAAATACATTGGTCTAAGGCCCTCCATCGAGATATGTAGGTAGCACTCAATTAACACAAGGTAATTTGAGGTTAGCTCAACCATATAACCATCTAACTATCTAACCTACTCTTCCCTCTCTACCCTAGGCTTACTACCTCACTCTCTCTACCCTAGGCTTCATTTCCTCTTCGCTCTCTACCCTAGATTTCACTACCTCTTCTTTCTATCCACCCTAGGCCTAAATGCCTATCACAAATCTAGGCCTCACATCTTATATCCCTAACCCTTAATATTATGCCCTATCTTTTAAGCCCTAAACCTCCCAACATATCTCAACCTAGCCTTTTTTACCCATTTGCCCTAACACACTTTTAACCATACCTTCGATATTTTTCCCTAGGCTTTGGGGGAACTACATTGGCCTTAGGCCATCAACTAGGCTATGTAGGTAGCACTTAGTTGACATGGGGTCTTCTGAGGCTAGCTCAGCCATTAGGTTAGTTGACTACTTTAATTAGGGATGAAATTGACCTTTTTTCCTATTTTTAGGTCCTTCACAATCATTGATGTTAGTCTCATAAGTTGCCATTAGTGCTTAATGTTATCCAGCATCAGTAAAAACCTACTGACATTAGTGCCTTATCGGCTAACATAGGTGGACCTCATCGATGTTGATGACTAGTTTAGCCCTAGGGCTGAATGACCCATCCCATAAAATTTAATTTTAACCTAAAAACCTTCCCCAAATCCTTCTCAACTTCATCTATACCTACCCCACCCCATTTCCTACCCCTCTACTAACATTTTATTTCCACCAACTCTAAAATTAACCTGCCAAATAAAATTAACCAATTCACTTTCAAAACCAAATCATAGAGACTCTTACCTCATCTCTCCATCTCCTTTAGGATGGCACAACTAGATCCTATAGTGGCATGACTCCCACTATGTCCCCTCCTTGCTCTACCATCTCAATCATAGTTAGATCTCTCTCTTTTCTCCAATCAAATGTTGAAAATGAGCTTGGTGGGCTACCAAACCCCCTTTGATCAAGTTTGGTCACCCATCAATGTCAGTATACTTGACCTAATCCACCATCATTGGCACTTAAGCCCATTGATATTAAAAAAATTTCCATAAACCACTAACATCATCACTATTTATTACCAACATCAGTGATGTCATTAATGTTGACACCATTAAATTAATGTTTCCACCAACAAACCCAACTTTTTAGAATTTACCCATATTCAGGCAATTTAGAGATCACATATATCTCCCCAACCATGACAACCACCCTTGGAAATCAATTAAATCTCTACCCATGATGAATTTTCTTGGAGATCATGAATATTTCCTCATTCATTGACCCTTTTACACCAACCTTGCATTGCTTGTCTTGACTGCTTATGCTATTTTTATATAGTTGGATATTATACACATGAATGTATATTAGGTGTTTAGGATCATGACTAAGCTCATCCTATCACCTGTAACCTTTTCATTTCCTAGGGGCACTTCCTACCTCAGATAACTGGGACACATAGACCATTAGAGCTATAACTTTGATTATTTTGACCTTCTCAGCTATCACTTAAAAGTTATGCTTTGGTTATTTCTATTTGAGTCCTCCTAAACCTCACCTATTCTTGACTTTTTCAACTATAACTCATAGTAGTGAATGCACACATAGTGCTACCAAGTTTTCTTCCACTCACCATATTCACTTCTTATCAAACCGGTACCCAATTCTAGTTTCTCCTCCATCATTTCCCATTTTGAAGGGGGATACCTTATCTAATACTTGAAGTATCTAACTCTTGTTTTTGTCTTGGAACTTATCAATGCAAATTACAAGACAAAAAGGGGAAAATGTAGACACCAAAATTTCATCACACACGTGAGTAACTCCCTATGTCAAAACCCCCCTTAAGCCCATTTTCAATAATAATTAGCCTCCTTAACCCATGCTCTTACCCCTCACACATTTAATTAATTTAAAACAATTAATTAAGTTAATTAAAAAAAACTTATGCCACCTTACTTAGCCACCTCATCCTAAGATTGATTCTCACCTAATGAGTCACATCAAGACTTAGTCTCCTTATCCTAACTAACCAAGACTTATTCTCACCTCAAAACTGAATTCCTAACCAACTACATCCTTTTTAACCTCTTATTTTTACTATTTTGTAATGGGTTCCACACTTAGCATGAGGAGCAATAGAAAATAGGCTAAAGATATTACTTTTACCTATTCTAAGGCCACTGATGTATGTCAACCCATGACTGATGTTGATGGGATCATTGACATCATTTATATAAGCCAAACTCCAAACTAATGTTCAGGTCAACATAAATCAATAAAATTCACTCTTATTTGCATCCAATCTTTTAGCATTCAATTTTTGGTATTTTGGTTTACTTTTATCTTGCATAAGTTAACCTAGATTATGAACCAAGATCTTAAAAACCAACAATACCTACTTTTTTTCTCCATTTGAGGCATTAATTTGGACTACCTGATAGGGGCCATCCATCTATCACTTATCATTTAGTCACCATTATAGCTAAATATATCACTTATTTTATAGGTATTTTAAGTATTTACATCATAATCGCTTTATATTTATTATTTATTGCTTTATGCATTTGTAACCAAACCCTATTTTTCCTTATTCCAATATTAGTAACTGTAGTTTTCTTAACCCTTCCAAAACTTGCCCAAATAACTTCCAAAATATAAATAGAACATACCACTTGCACTCTGTTACTTTTTGATATACTTAGGTTACGAATAATGATAACAATATCTCTCTTTTACTCTCTCTCTACCTCTCTTTTATTTATTTATTACTCTTGTGTCTCTCAATGGTGGATTGTCATCTCTAAGGAATTTTGACACTTCTTGGAACAAGCACGTAGCTTGGCAGCCCACTTAAATATCTATTAACAAACATTTTGTGGTAATAATTTTCTACTTATAGGTAGTCCTATATATCCAAATAAGAGTGCTTATAAATTCTACATATAGTGCACAAACTAATTCAAGTTCATTCTAATCACTTATCCCTGTCTTACTTCTCTATTTTTCTTTAGACTTGAAATAGACAAATTTTAGCAAAATAATTAGCTCAAAAAATTACCTTCAACATCCAAACCAATTTAAACATCCCAAAATTTATTAGGGATAGTTATAATTATTTGAATTAATGGGAAGGTTTCCAGACATGCCTCTCCATGCATTGGTTGTAGTCCTAGCCATCTAGAGTCTTCCCAAAATGAGCTATCACCATCTATAATCCACATAACTCTTATTTCATGCACCCTACACACTTGGCCTCAAAATTATCTTCAATATTATATGAAATATATGGGAATTAGTGGATGACACATTTTAAGACCCTCCATGGACTTATACTATTTAGGCACACCTTGAAAGGCCATCCACTTGAAGTTTCCACACTTCTCACCATTTTGCTCACTATGCCAATTTTGATTGGTTGAGATAAGAGCTATTTTTTGGACACTTATGAGTTTTTTAAAGGTATTAAGTGAATATTTTGAGTTATAATAATTCTTTATCTTCATCCCAAACTTGATTTCATCTCTTGAAACCTCCTAGAACCTACAAAACACACAAAATAGTCAAAATACCCTATTTCGTACCCTATCTATACAATTTTGTTTAACTCAAAAGGGTCAACAATATCCTTATAGAGTATTCTACAAACTCCAATAATTTTTATAGATAAACTATGCCATTTTTGTGCATTATCTCCTTCATTTCCCTCATCGGGTCTAGACTAACGATTTAAGAGGGTTTTAAATAGTTTTACCCTCTTAACTATTGTTCATACAGATTTCACATTCAAATTTAAATATAATGCCACAACATATTTTTATAAGAGCATTTATAACTTAACCAAACCTCTTATGTTACCATGTAAATCACCAAGAGATATATTAACTTACAAAGTTATTCTATCGAGTTATTCCTTTCACTTGCACAGGCCTAATACTGCCTTTGAGCCAAAATTGGATTCCTATGAAACTCCTTTACCTTAAATAAGATTTATCACATATTTTAATACCCTATGAACATTTACAAATTCATTATAATTCCATTCCAAGGTTAGAAATAAAATTGACCCCTCATTTGGATTTTAGGCCTAGACATACCTCATAAATATGACTGCAACCTAAAGAGTGTAGGGTACCATGTTGAGTTATATAATTTTTTTCATGTTCTACCATATTTACCTATATTTTTTCCAACTCTCAAAACTTTCTTACAAGGCTCTTTTAACTTTTGATTCATATTTTCTCACCCATCTTCTCCAAAATACATATTTTATGCACAAGGGAGTGCCCTCTGTTTGAGACAAAATAGAGGGCACTCCCATATTTCCTTATAAAATGGTGATTATTTGAGAAATTTTATTAAAAATTTTCTATAAAATATTTTAGTCCTTGATAAAACCATTTTACCTTTTAACTTTTCAAATACCTAAGATAGACCCCTTGAAGGTAGACTATGTATGTAGGGTTTTGGAAAGTATACTATGATTTGATTACGTAGAGTTAATTATATGTTCTATATCCATCATGAAATCTCAATGATAATATAATAACCATAATTAATGGATTATAATCTTCACTTATCCCTCTAACCTATCATATACCCCTTACATACCTTAACTCAATCAAGACTGACTATAATTTCTTGACAGTGTTCTACCTTAGGATGTTGTACCTATAGGTTACCTTGAATAACTTAACCTTGAAGAAAATTATTGAAACCCAATTAAGTCCCTTTTAATAATTTTATGAATTTTTTAATTAATTTGACTCATCTCTATACATTATTAACACTTAAAGGTGCTTTTTCTTGCTTACTGCATGTCTCAGTCAACACAGTCAACTATGTTGGGAAAGATGAAATGATATAGGTGTATTTGTTTGAATTAATCATTGGGTATAGTTATTATTAATGCTTTATATCTTCCAATATATTTTAATAAGTGTTTGGACATATTCATCCATAGTTGGGTTAAGTACATGTAAATATACTTAACCTCTTTGTTTTTTGCCCTATACAGTCCTCTACAATGGTTGTAGGTGAACAATTTGGGAATTAGGTACAAATATAGGTGTGAAAAATGAATAAAAACACAAAGGATCATTCTATTTAAGTTTATTATAGATCAAAATGATTCCTTTCCACTATTGGAACCGTTCAAGCATGGTGCATAGTCTAGTTTTACAACTTAAGTAGAGAAGGTCTCTTTTGGATCAAAGTCATGTAGATGTCAATGTAGGTTTTAGTGCATAAATGGGTAACTTTGAGGCCCCAAAAAATCAATATCCATCAACCTTATACCCTATAAACTCTTCAAATTCATTATCTTATATAGGGGGTACAAAGTGAGTACACCTAGATGCTCCTAATCTCATGACAACCTTATTGTACGACTTATATGAAAAGGCTAGGTGCTATGTTTTCTCAATTTAGGGATAAGGTACCTAAACTTAGTCATTTACCTTTGAAAGTATATCTAAACTCCCATTTATAAATATATTATTCACATGAGTCTATCATGGTCAACATAACATGTTAGGACTCAACACTCCAAAACAACACCTTAGCTTTATGTTAAGCCACCTATAGGTGGTCATTCCAAAATGCAGGTAGTGAGGATGAACAAGTTGGTAGAATGCATGATTTATGATATTAAAATGAGATTTGAGATATTTCAATGATTCCAAGTATACTTATTTCATTTCTAATACATTACTCAACTCAAAATGTCCTTTTTAACATGTTAGTATTCATGAGATAATTCTACATGTAAGCATGTCAGGTGACTATGTAGAAGTAAAATGGATAGAATTTTAAAAAAATATGTTGATGAATTGTCTCATGAACCTAATTAGGCCCATTATCAATCCCTAAAATGATTTTTTGGCCTTATGTGAATCTTGATAAAAGTCTCAACACCTATTCCAATGCAAAAACCTTTTACAAACAAATGCTACAAAGCAAGCAATGATGTCTAGTTATTATTTGTGTGGCATATGGGCTTGTAAAATATGAAGATTAATTTGGAGAATAAAATTTAAGGGTAAATATATTCAAGATAACCTTGAAAACATGGGTGTTAGAAATATTTTCATTGATGTCAAAGGTCTAACATTATTGGTGATAAAGGCCTCATAGCATTTAATGGTGTTTTTAATGTTCATATCTTGGCTAATGTGTGTTAATATTTATTAAATATTAACTAATATATTTTTGGTTGCATAAAGTCAAAAGAGGGCCCATGGAGAAGTCAAACATCCATCGATTAAAGAAAAAAAAGGGAAAGGATGTATTTTACCATGAAGAGTCATTTTGAGGAATTCCAAGAGTCACCAAGTGAAGACAAAAGAGGAAGGCATAATTTCTCATGAAGGGACACTTTGAGGAATACGAAAAGTCACCAAGATAAATACAAAATGGGAAATGACACATTTTATCATGAAGGGTCACCATGTGACTTTTTAAATACAAGGATTCAAAGGGTCATGCAAATTTGGTGCCATTATCCATGAGGATTGAAGGGTCACAAAGGGTGAATGCCAAAGGTCATTTGGTAAGCTATAAATAAAGGCTTGAGAAGCCATTTATAAGGTATGGAAGAGAGCATGGTTTGTAATTATCATATCTAGCTTAGAAGAGCAAAGGATAAAAAATAACAATATATTGTAATGTGTTATCATTTGTTGAGAAAGTAACATTAAGAGATAGTTGTGTACTATACACAATAGGGGTTGGTGCTCCTATGGGTTGGTGCTCATGAATAGTTGTTGTGTTGGTACTTAGCAAAGGGATTGGTCCTCATGAATAGTTTTTATGTTGGTACTAAAAAAAGGGGTTCATGCTCCTACAAGTTGGTGCTTGAAAATATTTTATTTTGAGTTGGTGCTCATTCATATACTTGAGATTGTTCTCTATGGTTTTTCCCACACTGGGTTTCCATGTTAAAATTTAGTGTCTCTCTTTATCTTTTGTAGTGTTTATTGTTTTAGTTTTACTAAATATATTGAATGTATGGTTAAGTGGAGTTTGATTAAATGAAATTTTATAAGATATATGATATCTATTGATTCACCCCCCTTCTCAATATATCCCATGCTTAACAATTGGTATCAGAGCAAGTTCCTTCAAAAAGAGTTTAACATCTTAAAGGTAGATCGGAGAAAGCATAATGGCCAAGTCGCTAAAGAAGGATAATCAAGAGTTGAAATATGTGGTCAAGGATCTTAAGGAATAGGTGTGTCTCTTGGATTATAAGTTGTCTATAGAAGCAAAAGAAGATATGATGTTTATTTAGGATCTTAAGGATCAGCTAGAGGTTGCATATTCAAGTTTAAAATCAAGAGAAGAAGAGCGTAATTAGTTGAAGGTTAAGTTAGGTTCTTTGAAGGATAAATGTCTAGATAAGAATAATGGTGACAATGAATATGACTCTGTAAGTAAAATTAGAGATGATCAAGAAGAAGAAAATGATGAAAGTGAGGATGAATCCAAGGTGAATTTTAAAGGAGAACTCATTTGTGACTTAGGAGAATTAAAATCTCTTAAGAATAAGAATTGAAGATTGAAGTGCCAGATCAAGAAAAATTAAAAGGAGTCAAAGGAAATAATTGAAGATCCACAATCACACTTTGGAGAAGATAAAAAGAATGAAAAATATCTAACAACACAATTGTAAAAATTAAGTGAATAATGTGAAAGGTATGTTATTGAAATTGCCTCTTTAAAATAAGATATTGAGAAAGAAGTCAATGATAAAGTAATCAGTGATTCAAAATTTGATGATAGCAATAACATGTTAAATAAGATATTGGAAAGTTAAAATTAAATATCAGATAGGATAGGTATCAGATTTGAAAATAAAAATATCTATGTTGCAGCTCTTACAAAAGAGAAAACTAAAAATGAAGAAGTGAAGAATACAGAGGATATATCAAATAAAGAAGGTTCGAAGGAACAGAGCTACAAAATATAATCAAGACAAAGATACACAAATAGGTTCTATTTTCATGGTTACTATTTTTATTGTAATGGATATGGTTATAATAAAATATAATGTTGTAAAAAAGATAATAATCTTAGAAATAAGGAGAAGGAAACTCATGTAGAGTCAAGTAGAAGCCACAACTCTTTTACTCCTCTATCGAGCTTTGATGAAGAGGCCATAGTTTTTTACAAGTGCAATAATTTCAAACACATAGCTCGATAATGCAAAAGTATGTTTGATTCAGTCAAGAAGGAACAAAGTTTCAAGGTTCCATTCATCAAGAAGAAGGTTCAGACAAGTTCATGGTAGAAGAAACAACCTGAAGATTTTATGTTAGTTCAGATAGCTTTACAAGCAAGAAATGCATAATAGTCATGGTTCATTGATATTGGATGTTCAAGTCATATGATAGGAGATAATATTAATTTCATAAATCTAAAAAATATCAATGGTGGAATAGTGAAATTTGGAGACAAAACTACTACCAAGATAGCCAAAAAAGGTACTTTGAGTTTGGATAATGGTAGAACCAAGAATAAGAATGTATTGTATGTAGAAGGTCTTAAGCATAATCTATTAAGTGTAATTAAAATATGTGATCAGGGATACACATTAAATTTTTATCCAAAAGGTTGTGAGATTAGAATAAAATATTTAGATGAGTTGAATGTAGATACTAGAGGATAGGCAACAATTTATATGTGTTATCAAATATCTTCACAAAGGCATGATCAAAAGACACATTCAAGGATATACAAGAGGATTTGGGAGTAATTTATTTTACTTCCTACCATTGAGGATCAACATCAATTGAGGGGGAGCTAAGTGTTAACTCTAGGATAGGCCCTTTGCCATTGATGTCAAAGTGGGATAAGTGAAGAAACAGGTATAGGGAATAGGTACACAATAATATAGTAAGGGGGAGTTACTTTATGTTTTTTAGTTTGGCTATATATGTAAGTTGGCATGTGTAGTATAGGTTTCAAGATGTAGCAGTTTTGTTTTGAGGTTTCCATCAATAACAAAGGGGGAGATTGTTGGAAATATTGTCATTGATTTCAAAGGTCTAGTATTATGGTGATAAAGGCCCCATAGCATTTAATGGTGTTTTTAATGTTCATATCTTGGCTAATGTGTGTTAATATTTATTTAATATTAATGAATATATTTTTGGTTGCATAAAGTCAAAAAAGGGCCCATGGAGAAGTCAAAGAGTCACAGGTTAAAGACAAAAGAGGGAAAGGATGCATTTTCCCATGAAGAGTCATTTTGAGGAATTCCAAGAGTCACCAAGTGAAGATAAAATAGGAAGGGCACAATTTCTCATGAAGGGACACTTTGAGGAATATGAAAAGTCACCAATATAAATACAAAAAGGGAAAGGACATATTTGCTCATGAAGGGTCACCATGTGACTTTTCAAATCCAAGGATTCAAAGGGTCATGCAAGTTTAGAACCATTTTCCATGAGGATTGAAGGGTCACAAAGGGTGAATTATAAAGTTCATATGGTAAGATATAAATAAAGGCTTGGGAAGCCATTTGTAAGGTATGGAAGAGAGCATGGTTAGTAATTGTCATATCTAGCTTAAAATAGCAAAGGAGAGAAAAGAAAGAGATATTGTAATGTGATATCATTTGTTGAGAAAGAAACATTGAGAGATAGTTGTGTAGTATAAATAATAGGTTTTGGTTCTCCTATGGTTTGGTTCTCACAAATAGTTGTTTTGTTGGTGCTCAACAAAGGGGTTGGTGCTCCTATGGGTTGGTGCTCATGAATAGTTGTTGTGTTAGTGCTTAGAAAAGGGGTTGGTGCTCCTACAAGTTGCTGCTTGAAAATATTTTAGTTTGAGTTGGTGTTCATTAATATACTTGATATTGTTCTTCCTAGTTTTTTCCACATTATTTTTCCACATTAAAATCTGGTGTCTCTTTGTAGCTTATGTTGTGTTTATTGTTTCAGTTTTATTTCATATCTTGAATGTATGGTTAAGTGGAATTTGATTAAGTGAAATGATAACTGATTTACGCCCCCCCCCACTCTCATTATATACCATGATTAACAATGGGAATTAAACTATCACAACCATCTACAACCTTGATCAAAACTTGAAGATCTTGAAAATGGTGAAAATTTGACTGTAACATAGAATTGTGTATCCTCTTACAACATGAGATGATTTGCATATACAAACAAATTGAAGAAATAAAAAAATAATAGGGAGAATTATATAAGGAATTAAAAATCATATAAAATTAACCTTAGTAATTGGTTTGTATGGACTTGTCAAAAATGGAGCAAAACCTATAGGGTGCATAGATTGACAAATAGAAAAATAGAGTCAAATTCATGAGGATGGTTCATAAATCATAGGAAACCATTATTAAAAATATTTTTATGAAAATTAATATATATTAGTTTAATTTCACCTCCCAAATAATTTTGACCTTGAACCTCCCCTATTTGTCGTACCAAGTACAAACCTGAAGACTAGTTTTGTGTGTCTAGAAGGGTGAAAAAGGAGAAGAATGGTTTTAGCTTAGAATTGTCACTTAAAAATAATTTAAAATAAGGAATTTAGATTTATGAATCTGAAGAGACATTATCTGAGCTTATCCCACTTGTCTCACTCCTTGTTGGGCTATACAAGTGCCAAACTCTTCTCTTTTCCCAAGAAAATTGTCCTTTCTTTTGAAGAACCTATGAAGATTGCTTTGGAGATTTACATTTTAAGGTAAAATGAATCAATATAAACTTTAAAACATGTTAATTAAACTATAAAAACCTTATATAACCATGACTAAAACCTAAAGATCTTGAAAATGGTGAAAAACTAACTATAACACAGAATAGTGTATCCTCATACAAGATGAGATGATTTGCATATCCAAAAACCTTAGATAAATAAAATAAGAATAGATAGAATTATATAAGGAGTAAAACATAATTTATAATAAATATAAGAAACTAGTTTGTATGAACTTATCCAAAATGGAGCAAAACCTATAGGGTGCACAGATTGGCAAGTAGAAAAACACAGTCAACTTCATGAGGATAGTTCATAAAGAAAAATCCACCATTAATATGAAATATTATTATGGATATGAATATATTTGAGTGTAATTTTACCTCAAATTATTTTTACCTAAAACCTCCCCTGTTGGTCATACCAAGTACAAACCTGAAGATTGGTTCTATGTGTCTAGAAGGGTGAAAAAGGAGTAGAATGGTTTTAGCTCAACATTTGAATTTAAAAATAATTTTATATGTGTAATTGAGATTTATAAATATAAATATAAATTCCCTAACCTCATCCCATGTATGAAACTCCTTTTTTGGCTGTACAAGTGCCAAACTCTTCTCTTTTCCCAAGAAAACTACCCTTTCTTCTGAATAACCTACCAATTTTAGTTACCAATAGTTTATTAATACATATGAGGACACATGGTGAATTAAATAACCTTTTTAACCTTCACACTTCTCAAATAGGTTGTAAAACTCATTTAATGCTCTATTTTAACCCTCAAAATGATATATGGACTAAAATGACTAATGACCAAGACTAATGTGATATAGAATAACATCAAGAGATATATAATACCATTAATACATATATTTTAGACTCCTAAAAAAACTTAAAAGTCAATTTTTTACCTATAAGGGTTCCAATTTGACCTACAGGGTCAAATTTGGTCAACAATTAGTGGGCTCAAAGAGGTATGAAATGGTCTAGTGATGGCGTAATGAAGCTTATGGAGTCTATTTAAGGTGTGGAAAGTGACTTAGTGATCCATCGAGTCTAAATAGGGTTTCATTATGACCAAAAACATTGACTTTAGCACACATATATGACCTTAAAGAGGAATATCACTTAAATATCATGTCAATATCTTATAAACGACCTTTATGACCTATTCAAGACCTAAAATAGGCCCTAATAAAATTTTCATGATGTTATTTGAAGGCTCAAAAGTGGATATACTTTATGTTGTTAAAAATATTATAGGTGATCATGAATTCTCACTAGATTGCCTTGTCAATTTTCCTTCATTATGGCATTTTCAACTGTTGGAACTCCATCAAAGTAATCAAAGGACCTTACACATGATCAACCATAATGATAACACTTGATTTAAGTTTTAAAGGAGATATGAAGTCTCACAAAGCAAAGTTATGGCATGACAAAATTTTGGACTAATTAAACAACCTTCCAAACTCATAAGGACACAATGCAATCATGAGACTAATGATAGATCAAGACTCAATGAATTAGGTTGACCCCTTTCTAGGTCTGAGACTAGAAAGTGGTCAACATTTTTGGTGACTCAGTTATCTTGATGAGCCTTCTAGTTAAGGAACTTAGATGTTTTTAAAACCTGCTCTAGATGGCTTAATAAATGAAACTTGACTTCACATGTACTCTTCCTTATACCTTACATACTTTTAAATAATGAGACACAACAAAACAACAAAGAATAAATAGGAAAATAAAACACACAACCCCCAACAACAAGATAAAATGATAAACATTAATCATGTGTAGAATAAATTAGATAGAAAAGACAAATACTAACTACTTATGTACAAGAGGAACATGGTGAAGATTAGTAATATAATTTGAGGAACATATCATTGACAAGGATGGGGAGCTCCTCATCATTCAATCTACAAAGTTAAAAGGCATTTTTTTCCTTATAGATGGTCATGATATAAGGTCCACTCTAAAGGTTGTCAAACTTGGACTGTTTTCCTAGCTTTACATGGTCCTGATCCCACTTGATCACTACATATCCTTATTGGAATGTCTTAGATAAATCCCTTTTGTCAAATGAATTATTGACTTGATGTTTATTATACCACATGGTATGCATGGAACTATTCTTTATCTCCTTTAATTTTCTTAGCTCATTTATCCTCACTTGCATTGCATCATCTTCTAAGAAAGTTGGTGAATAAGCTCTAAGTCAGGTAGATAAAAGGAAATAGGAAATATTGCCTCTATTCCATATATAAATAGGTATGGATAGTGTATATTAGACCTATTAATTGTGACTCTATCTTCCCATAAGGTAGTCCTCAACCTTCTATGTCATGGTCTTTGATTATCTTCCATGGTTCTCTTGATAATCCTTATAAAGTTCTTGTTTGTCAACTTTGCTAGCCCATTGCCCTATGGGTAATAGTTGGAGGAATATTTGAGTTATTTTACATGGTGAAGGGTCCACTCACATACCTTATTAATGCTAAATTCCAAGTCATTATCAAATATGATTGTTGAAGGTACACCCAATCTGGTCATAATATTGTCATAGAACTCCAAGACTGAGTTCTCATTGGCCTCCTTAAGTGTAGATTCCTCCACCCACATTGTGAAGTATTTAGTGGTTTTTATGACCCAATTATGTGTATAACTAGAAGGGGGATGGATCATTCCTATGAATTCTAAGCCCCACTACATGAAGGGTTATTCAACTTGAATAGGTTTCATGGGAAGGGCAACTAACTTTTGTTTTCCAATTAACATGGCACATTTTAAACACTTTCTAACCTAAGTATGTGAATATATAAATAATTTAGGACAAAATTATCCATATCTAATTATGTTAGAGGCTATGGTTTTGGCAACAAAGTACCCAACAACAAGTCCATCATAAAACTACTCAAGTAACTTGTCAACTTGGCTTGATTCAACACATCTCAAAAGCATACCTCCTACATCCTTCTTAAAGAGCACTTCATCTATAAAGACATAGGGTATAGTATAAAGTATAAAATGCTTTATTTTTCTCCTATCTGAGTCCTCAATACATTGTCCTATTTGGAGGAACATGAACACATCATTAGTCTAGCTGAGAGGAGTGATATTTGTAGCTTCTTGATGATTGTCATGAACTTTCAACACTATGTATTTATCTTCCTTCACTTCTACTTAAATATGCTCACATATACCTCTACCTATGATTATATTGTTCACTCTCACCTCAATTTCATATTACATACACATTTTTACCAACCCATCTCTCTTCTCACTCAAATATCTATTAAGTATAAATTCTTTGATGCTTGGGTGCACTACCATTATTATGACCTTGTTGTTAGACACCATGTGTCTAAAATTCCTCAAACCTCTCATTAAAACAAGCATATTATTCTCCATAAATGTATAATTTATTTATATCCTTATAAGGCTTGACTAAATAAATCATTTAGTTGTTCTAAGCCTTGATCATTCTACTACATAAGCATAGCAAAATTTGCATTAGTTGTGGAGAATGCATATAAGAAAAATTCTTTAGTAAAGTCAGGGTTAAAGAGTGTAGGTTATTAAGAAACGGTCTATTTTATTTCCTCAAATCTCCTCTTTCCTTCCTTGATCCATGTCAACTCTTTGTGATTCTTAAGCATGTGAGTAAGAAGCTTGACTAGCTTTGCAAAACCTGAAATAAACCTCCTTATGATGTTGATTTTCCCTAAGAATCTCTACAAACCTTTTTTATGATTGGGTAGGGTTGAGGATAAAATTGATTCAACCCTTTCAAGGTATATGGAGAGGCCATCCTTTGATACCACATTCCCAAATAATATGCCCTCATAAACTACAAAGATGCATTTCTTGGGATTTAAGGATACTCCAAATTGCCTACACCTATCAAAAACTAACTTCAAATGTGTCATGTGATCTATTGGGTCCTTTTAAAACACAATGATGTCATCAAGATATATGAGCACCATATAATTAATTATCCCTTCAAAGGAAGTATTCATTTCCATTTGTAAATTTTCCCCTATATTGGATAGTCTAAAAGGAATTTTCAAGTATGCATAGGTGCCCCACTTTGTAGTGAAGGCAATCTTATGTCTATCCTCCTCCTTGATAAGATCTGATTGTATCTAGAGTAACCATAAAGTAAATAAAACCTCTAATATCATGAAATATTTTAAATTATTTAATACATGGAGGGTAATGGATAATGATCTCTCAAAGACACCTTATTAAGGTCTCTAAAATCAACACATAGGCATATCTCTCCATTCTTCTTCCTCATAGGTATAAGATTTTCTACCCATGAGGAATGCTTAATGAGGAATATGATTGCATATTTAATCAATTTAAATAATTCCCTTATCATGAGATCTTGCACCTTGGGGTTGATTTGTATTTTCTTCTACCTTATAAATTTTGCATTATCCTCCAACTCTATGGTGTATTGGGCTATCTTAGGGTCAAATCCTTTAAAATCATTTTACTCCCATGCAAAGACATTTGCATACTCTTTGCACAATAATATGAAGGCAACTCTCTCTTCTATTGTGTTTACTTTTCCCAACTTAAGCAATTTGTCCTTAAAGATGACTATATTCTCATAATGTTCTTCTTTAGTTGAGATACTCATTGTATCCATTCCCAACTAATCATATTCATTGAATATTCTTTCTAATGTCACTAATCCCTTAGGCAATTTTTTAGTCCTTAACTTTAATATTTGATAATCAAACTAATGTTGTAACCTACCTTGATTCTTATGATATAATTTTTCATCATGCATGATAAAACAAGTAATCTAATCATCATTTCCAAAAACCTACCAACTCACTTCAATATCAAGTACAAATGGCTTGCATATAACCTTGATTTGTGATTATCCTTGAGTGCCTTTGACTCCATCATCAATGTCATATTGGGAACCAATGGCTACAAGTCTATTTATATGATGATTAGACTTCCTTGGTATAAAATAGATGTTAAATGCAAATAAGTCCTCCATGAGGTTCCAAACTTGATGCTTTTAGGCCTTCAAAAGGTGATTATTTACTACACTAACACCTCTCACTTACTGCACTACTAGCTCATTATCACCCTTCACTTGTAAAATTTTAATACATATTTTCCTTTCCCATTGTATCCCATGTATGAGGGCTTCATACTCTATAATATTTGAATTACAATTGAATTGATACATTATTATAGAATAATACCTTTGATTATAAGGGTAAATAAGCATTAATCTATCCCCACTCCCATTTTTTGACCTTGATCCATCAAAGAAAAAATTCCATATGCCTTCTTGCACTTGATTTAGGCTTGTGAGACTAGGTATAATATATCCTTCCTCATGCATGCAGTATACACCTAATCCTTCCTCCTCAATGGTATTGTAGAATTCAAAAACATGGTTATCAACTTCCCATTTATCAAGTAACATATATAATATGCCTTCAATATGATCCTTAGGTTCTTGCTCACTGATATTCTCCTCTTCATCTAGGATAGTTTATTTTACATTAGATAGGTTGGACATATAGGGTTCTAAGTATAACCTAAAAATAGGTTTAAACCTAATAGTGACCTTTGTCCCATATCTAGTCCTAAATACCATGTATGATGAATCATATGAAAGGTATCCCCCAATATTTGTAGTGAAAACCCTAGATAGGTATAGGGTAAAATATGAAGGGATATCAATAACCATGACATATTGTGAAATAGTAAAATTGGGGTAGGATGTTAGCATAATATTGAGATCTTTTAGGACACTTACTATCTTTATGGGAGACCCACATAATTTCAAGACTCCTTTTTCATTGGGTTTATACCTGAGCTCTAGATTATTAGCTATGGCTTTTGGCATGACTGAGGTAAAAGAACCACTATATATCATGTAACTATGAAAAAAATAACCTCTTATTATGACTGATCAGTAGAATGGATATGAATTAACTACCTTGGGAGCTTGGACTACACTAGGTTTACTATCATTAGTATAAATTTCACTCACTTTATTAGTGTTATTGTTTATGAGAGAAATTTTGGATACCTCTTATTTAATAAGGTATTTCTACCCTATAATGAGTATAGCATCACACATAGTAATTATAACATTATATTTATTCATGTAGTCACAATGTTTAAATGAGAATTGACACTCTTGGGATGAAACTTAGAAGTAGAGGCATCACTTGTGACTTGTGTAACTTATGGAATGAAGGGAATATTTTGCTTATACCCATATGTTTAAGATGTTTATTGTGTTGGAGAGGATTTTTTTACTATACTTTGAGTGGTAGGATTCTATGTTACTTTGGGGGTGTTGAAGTGGCCTTAGACTACCCCAAATGGTCATCAATCATTCTCCTCTTAGACCTTGTTTGGGATGCAACTAAATCATCTATTTTGAACACATTTTATCCCAAGTTTACTACCACTTACTCAAAAGTGTGTGTTTGAGAGTTATAAATTATTTCATGGTGATGTCATGGAGGTGTACTGGTGAGTGGATGAAGTAACTTGATAGTCTATGTGATAATGACAAAGTGTGAAATGTGCTTGTCCTAGTTGCTTTGTTGATCTTCTATTTTGGCATGGTTAGAGATGTTCGAGGATGAGTATAGAGTATTGAGAGTCTATAAAAAATTCCTAATATGTTTTATAATCTTTTATTTCTTATGGGTATAATTGGAATTTGTTTGGTTATCCATAGTTTTCATCTAGACATTTTGGGTCTAGTGGTAGAAAATTTGAGTAGGTAGTTTGATGATGTCACCATTGCCATGTGTCAATGAGTCAAGAGGAAATGGTCACATGGGTTTTTTTAGTATTTTCCATAATTATTATGTTCTAAATCTTAGATCATTCACCTAATTTCATCAAAATATATTCAAGTGCAAAGTTGGGCTCCCAAGCATTTTTACAGTGTTTTCCCATACATAGCCAAATTTGCATAAGGTAAGAAATAACTGAGTAAGCATTTTTATGGAATTAAATCTCACATGTGTGTATGTATCAAGATAATTTTATCATATGGTTTTATTTTTTTTATTTCCTACTTCATTTTTACCAAATTTTAGGTTATGTAATGTATCTCAGTAAAAGTTATGCATATTCAAAGTTGGTCTCCCAAATAAATTCTAAGCATAGGTGGCTCTATGACAGAAGATTTTGATAAGGCATTTTAATGGGGATATATCTCACATGTGTGAAGTTTTTAGGATAATATTATTATATGGTTAGACTCTCAAATATAAGGAGATCATATGGTCTAAATTATAGATAATACATCGAAGTCCAACAAAAGATATGACTATGCAAAGTTGGCCTTCTAGGTAGATAAGTAAGGTTCCTATAGTCAAATTTACACAAGATAAAGTTAGAGAAACATAGATGATGCATGTTTCTCTAAGAATTTAGGAAGAAATAATATAATTATAAGTGCATGATATTTAATATTGAGCAAAGATAAAGACCAAGCTTATTCCAAGGATCAATGGTGAGTAGGTGATTGCATACATAGAGATCAATGGTGTGTATTAAATTCAAGAGGTCAAAGTGATAGTTTTATATCATTATTAAATACCAAGATACATGCAAGATATCAATGGTGCATGATGAGTTAACATTTCAAGATTGTATGAGATGAGGTCAAAGTGATTGAGGTTAATTTTTTTAGCATTGGCACCTATACATTAAAGTTTAGGGAATATTGACACTATGAGATTGATATAAAGTTGAGAGTACATGAGATTCAAGCATAGTGTTTAAATTTTAACTATGACCATTTACATTTAAATATTTTAAATTATGAAGTAAAGACCAATGTCTAGCTTTTGGGCCATAACTTTTGATCTAAGTAGGATCTGACAGCGCAGTAAAAAGTGAATATGTATAAAATTCCAAGATTCATCTATAAATATGAATTTTAAGATATAAATTATGTAAAAACATAGTTATAAAGGTTAAAATTTGATAATGTTTTCATATTTTTTCTACAAGTGAATTGAGAAGAATATTCAATCTTGTTTTGATGTTATTTCAATATCTCTTAATGAATTAGCTATTTGGGAGTGTTGTAGAATCCATGAGGACCATATATGTGCATTATGAAGGTTTGAACATTCATATATAGTATGAATAAAGATTAAGATGGTGATTATATGTTAATTCAATTTGACTATGTGCACACAATGTTTATTGAGCTTGTACAAAAGAGTGTAATGATGATTATATGAATTTTAGGATGAATAAGGGGTCATGTAGTGTGGAACTATACATTTTGAAGTGGTCTTATGTTTTTTTTTGCTTGATGATGTTCTAAATGGGTGAATAGGTCTCCATGAGATATATAAGAGCTACAAGGTCCTTATTAAAAGTTGTAGTTGCTTAAAGATGACCCATAGATCTTATGGTCAACCTCTAAAGATTCTTTTGAGTTGTGTCTCTATGAGATATATGTATTAATGGTTAATATATGCATAATGACTGACTAAGATGTTTATAATCATAATACATCTATAAATGGTGAAACCAAAGATGATGGTTTTTATACTTGTAAGACTTATTTTGTCACTTGGATTCTCACCCTTTGAGGAGATTTGAAATCTCTCCTCATCTAAGTGGTAAAATGGAAAAACATCTAGGATTGTGGGTAGCCTAAGGAATGAGGTGAATCTCTAGATAGGGATAGCTCCTTTGATGTACCACTTTGGATCACACTACAACTAACTTGGGGGATGAAAAAGGAGAGAGATAAATGAAAAAAAAAACTATCTTAAGGGAGGTGATACATCAAATATATTTATTAATTCTAACCATATTCATGCTACACTTGAAATCAAGGGACAAACTAAACATACACTTCTCTAATCTTCATCTTCTCACAACAATGTGACATTGTGAGGTTATGGATTAATGTGAAAAGATAAAACTAATAGAGAATAGGCATATGAGGTCACTAATGAATATAATAACTCAATAAATCCTTGACATTTCCTAGAACACTTCACATGCCCTGTAAGAAGAAGCTTTCCAACTACAACTACATGATAGAATAAAAATAATCATGCTAAGGAAACAAGAGTTATCACTTATGAAAAATCAAAAATTACAAATGAAAAAAAAAATGGAAGAGGTAACAATCATTATTATTATTATTATTTATCAAAAGGTATACAAATGACCAGGGCTTCACCATACTCATGTGGAGCATAAAGAATAATGGCCAAAATAGCTAGTTCTTATAGAACTTGAAAGAGAGAGAAAAGAAGAAAGAAGTTAAAGGGTCACAAGGACACTTGTAAATCTAAGAGAATTATTTAATTTTTCATGATAATATGATATGGGTTAAACCATACAATTTTAGGAAGCCCAAGTGTCCATCTAAGTCATCAAACTCTTGGAAAGTGGCATAAAACTCCTCATTTTGGCTCAAAAAAGATTCCTTCATGATTGGCCCTATTCAAATGCCTTTTAACTAATTAGTAATAATTATAATGTTTGGTATGAATTTTAAGGGTCTTAGTAATGCCTCTCCATTCATTATTTGTAGGCATGGTCATCTGAAATCATCCCAAACTAAGATATCATCATCTGTTGTCAAGAAAAATGCTCTTCCATGTACCTTGCAAAATTAGACTCAAAATTTGCATCATTTTACCATGAAAATAAATTATATGGAGTGTATGAAACCTTTAAATACCATACATGGCATTATGAGCATTAGGGGAACCTTAAATTCAATTCACTTAAAGTTTTCCAACCTTCTCACTAGCTTGTCCACTAGGCCAATTTTAATTGGATGAAATGAGAGCTATTTTTTGAAACCTTATAAGTTTTTATGGATTATTAAATTAATATGAGGGGTTATCCAAATTATATATATATATTACTCAAAAAAAAAAATCATCTTTAGACTCCACCTAGAACCTTTACAACACAAAAAATGGTCAAAAATAGCCTATTTCTCACCCAATACCTATAGGTCTATATATAAAAAATCATGTAATGGATTTTAAGTGAGTAATATAAAAATTAAAATAGGTTTAATGTCTAAAATATTCCATTATAATGCATATCTAGCTTCATTTCTCTAATCAGGTCACTAGGAAGGGTTTTGGAGGGTTTTATGCCTATCTGACCTCTTAAGGTTTGTTCATAAAAACCTGACATCCAAATTGAATAAAAATTCTAAAAACATGTCCTTAAATACCCATAATAACCTCCTATATATCCTTTTTCTTACATTCAATGATTCAAGAAAGATATGAGCATTTGGATTTGACATATTAAGCTCTTTTCTTCAATTCCTGTAGGTCTAGTGTTGTTTCTGATCCAAAATGGCTTCCTCAAGGGTTTATTTTCCTTATAAAATATTTAAAAATTAATATATTACCTCAATAAAACTCTCAAATACATTATAAATCTTGGTTAAGGGTAAAAAATAAAATGACCTATCATTTGAAGACTAGGTCTAGCCATGTCAAGTAGGCTTGAGTTATCCTTGAGGCCCAAAATGAGTTCTTGGTGGTTTCCATTATTTATAATAGATAAAAAATATATAATTATATCCCATATACATTATAAAATTGATTATAATTCACTAAAAATGTTTCAATTGATATCAACCCTCCATTTGGCCTTTAGGCATACCCTGGCTTCATGAGCATGTTTGCAACCTTAAGAGGTTTGAACCTCTCTATTTATTTTAATCTCTCTATGATTAATTATTATGATTTTAATATGTTTATTACAACTCATAAAATATTATTATAATGTCTACTTATCTCTTTACCTCACCCTAACACCCTTCTTCTTCAAATTGATAGTGTGCATATGAGGAGAAGTACCCCCAATATTAGATAAAATAGGGGTACTTACCCTATTATCTCAGGAAAAATGATAATTTGAGAGTATTATTTATGTTTTTAGGACATCTCATACCAAAATTAAACCCTTGGTAACACCATTTTACCTTATAACTTCCTTATAAACCAAGACTGACTTCTAGGAAAATAAGGTGCGTATATGATAGTCATAGACTAACTATATTTTTCTTTCTTGGCATTATTGTTGTCCCCGAAAATGTCAGCTCATTTTTAGGACAACATATGAACTATTCTAGTTCAACATGCCAAAATTATCTCTTCCCTTCTCAAAAATTGTTTTGGGCATTCAAATTCTCCATTTTTCAAGCTTTTTCAGATTTCTACAGACTTCACAGGCTTAAATCTACATACTCTATAGGCTAGGTTCTATAGACTCTACAGGCTTAAATATATAGACTTAGTTCTATAGACTTCACATGAAGGAATCTATAGACTCATTTTTATAGACTCCACCAGTTCTACAGACTTCATAAGAAATAATCTATAGACTCCACCAGTTCTATGTACTTAAATCTATGGTCTTTGCAGGCTAGGTTCTACAGACTCATTTGTATGGACTCTACAGGCTTAAATCTACAGACTCAATTCTAAAAACTTCACAGGAAGGAATCTATGGACTCATTTCTATGGACTCCACCAGTTCTATAGACTTCATAGGAAAGAATCTATAGACTCATTTTTATGGACTCCACTAGTTCTATAGACTCATTTCTATAGATTCTGCAAGTTCATTTCTACAGACTCTGTAAGAAATAAAAAAGATCTCAACACTTACGCAATTTCAAGGTTGGTTCAATGCCATGGTTCAACCAAAAGGTTCATCGGTGAGATTTAAAGGAAGGATTAAACATTGAACCATTGAACCATTGAACCTTGAACCATCTTGGTTTAATGGGTTCAACAGGTTCAAAAGTCCAACAATATCAGTGAGCTTAGAGAGTTAAGAGTGCTTCGGCAAAGGTTCAACAAGTTCAACCGCTTCAAGGTTCAACAGCTTCAAAACACTTATCAAAGAGAAGAAGGCTTGAACCATTTAACCATTTAACCATTGAACCATTTTGGTTCAAAGGTTCAACGAGTGGTTGGTTCAATGCATTTTGTTCAAGCGATCAAAGGACTTAGTGAAAAATAAAGGAATGAACCATTAAACCATTAAACCTTAAACCAACAAGGTTCAATAGGTTTAACGGTTTAATGGGTTCAATTGGTTCAAAGAGGTCAAAGGACTTAGTCAAAAAAGAAGGCTTAAAATGCAAGATTGAACCATTGAACCAAAGTTGGTTCAATCGACAGGTTCAAAGAGTTGCCCCAAAGCCAAAAGAAAAAGTGCCCTTGTGGAGGGCAATGAACCAAGACAAGTGCCCTTGTGGAGGGAAGCAAGAAAAAATGGACAAAGAGAATTCCTTTAGAAAATTGAACCAAGGACAAACAACCCTTGCAAAGGATAGGCAAGGAGTAGATGGACTATTACAAAAGCCCGAAGGATAGCTCTGGGCTTGAACAGTCCTTACAGAGGGAACAGTTCTCTTTCAAGAAAAGAATGTAGCAAAATGATTAAGGCATTTCCTTCAAAAAAAAAGTTTGAAGGAATTCCTTCGGAATTTTGTCCAAAAAAATAAGCTTGAAGAAAATCTCGCTGAGAGAAAAGCCCACAGAAAAGAGTTTGAAGGAAAGCAGATGAAACAAAGAAAAGGATTCCTTCAGACATTTGGTCTGAAGGAATTAACCCAAGGACTCTCTGAGAGAAAATAGCCTAAAGGTCATTTGAAGACTACCTGAAGGGAAAATACCCTTGTGGGGGGCTCTCCCTAACCCAAAGTAGACCATTTTTCAAGGCCCTAAAGGGCAGGTCCCCTCCGGGAAAGATCAAATGACAAAGCCAAAGGAATTGTCAAGGAAAGTGATGGGCCCGTAGATGTCAAAGTTGATCATTAAAAACTAGCCATTGAGATCCAGATGTCTAGTGATATCCCCGTAGCTATCAAATTTAGGGCAAAAAACTAGTTATTGGTTTCCTACCAATGATGGGCCCAAAGATGTCAAATTCACATAAATGAAATAACCATTGATCTTTGAAAGCTAGAATGTAGACCCAAATGCAAAAGGCCAAAATGACAAAGGGAAGAACCATTGATGGAAGAGTGTAAGGAGCTAGCAAGACTAAGGAAATAGCTTGAGAGCTCAGATCGCACTGAAAAGGACAAAATATGACAAGGGGGAATGATGGAGAAAGATAAAAAATATCCATGCATGAGATATGTTTCTAGAAGGTGAAGCAGTCCACATAGTGGACATAGAAGAGCACAAATATTCAATGGTGTGGCCTATTTTTTCTATGTTGAGTAAAGTGAATGAAAAACTATACACACATAATGAAACACATCAAGTGGCCCATATTTAAGACTGGCGCCTGATTCCAACATAGCCCATGGATAGAATTTAAAATGCATTAAAGGAATTGAATGCATCATAGGCCATTTTTGTGAAACAAAGCACCCAAGTCTTTCTTGAAGCACTATATATTGGACTCTCTCTTATTATTTTGAGGAGATCTCTCTATTATCAAAAACAAAACTCTGCCCAAATTGAAAGGCATTACTGAGACTTTGAGCTCAGATTGTTGATCATATTTTGTTATTTGAATGAGAAAACAAGTGACTTTTTAGACTTTGTGCTATAATATCTTGGTTGTTGGGGAAATTCTTCTTATGTCTATTTCCTTAATACATTTTTGGTCCATTTAATTAAACAAATAGAATTAGTTAAAGTAATCAGGAAGGTATCCTGAAGCTAGCTATGGAGAGACTTTGTGTTGCCACAATTGTCTTTAGTTTGTCTATTTTTTTCTATGTAAATGATCTTGGAATGACTTTGTGCCCTCATTATCCTTCATATTTCACTCTTTGGTAGTTGAGGTGTAGACTGTGTGCTACATATCATCCTGCTATGTTATCACACCCTGTTACAGTTAATTGTCACTACCTGAAAGGTTCTTGTTGTCTACTGAACCACACATATAAAAGAAGAGGAGTGCCTTCTATCATTTAATTAGGATTTATCTTTTAATTGGTGAACATCATCTCTAAATAAAGAGAGATAGACGGTGTTATCCTACCCCTGATTGTTATTTTCAACTTATTTATAGTAGATTAGCATAAATATAGCCCCTTCATACTTATAGGGAACCTCCCCTTAATGAGAGGAGAGATTTGTCCCCTTTTGATGTGGTAAACCTAAACATTTGGCTAACCAATCTTCCTTGTTTCGGTTGATCAAACCTATTTTACTCATCAATATGCTGGTGACAAAATATTCACCCAATAGTTTTTGGTTACTCCACTAGGGATTCAAACAAGTAGTCCCTACCCTTATTCATTATAGACTCTGGTGACTCCATTATGTGTCTTACCCATTATCATTATATCCTTATCCATTTATCCTGCTGTGGAAGAATACGTAGTTTGAAGCCTCAAGCTTCAAGCTAAAGCAGTGCTAGTTCTTTTCCATTTTTATTTTTACACTCTAGAAGATCCACGGTATACGCAAAGCCAAAGGGCTAAAAGTATTGTTGACCTTATATTTAATTTGGTACAACAAAGTAATTTTGATCTGTTTCCTTCACCATCTCACCTCTAACAAACCAAGATCTTTTCTCCTACTAAATTCAAGTCTCCATTACTAAGCAAAGCCTCTATTTCCACTATCAATAAAGCTTTATCAATAATTACCCCTCTCAGATTTGTTATTCCACCTTTCCATAGTCATACAATGGCAGTTCAAGGTCCTTGGGGTAACTCTTTTGGCCCACTCAATTTAACTCCACCTCTACATGAGATACCATGTAGTTCAAGGAAAAATTTCCCCAAGTTCTATGGTGATGGGAAAGTTTATCCTGATGAACATATTGCAGCTTTTAGCATAGCCTGTGGCATAATAAGTGTGGAGTATGAGGATGTAGCAGTCATGCTATTCATGGAAACTTTACAAGGTACTACTGCAGACTAGTTTTACCACTTGCAAGCTCGATTAATAACTAACTGGAACACTCTCAAAGCCAAATTTAAATCTATATTCAATCCTATAGAAGATGTGCATGCCCTGATGTCTCAACTCACACAAATGAAGAAAGAGCCTCATGAACCAATGCGAGATTTCATAGCCAAGTTTGACAAGCTGAGGAATAGGATTCTTATAATTTCTCAACCTACACCTAAGAATCTTAAACATTTCTTCATCAACTCACAATTGCCTGAAGTGAGTTTTTTGCTGAAATGTGCTACCCAAATAAACCTTGCTATAGCTTAGGATTTGGCCACTGAGGTGGAATAAAAACCTTATCTTGGTAGGAAATATAAGGAGAGATCCTAATAGAGGTAAATCTTCTTCATCTTCTAAATATCCATCTACAGGTACCACTGATCCAATGGTGCAAAAGTTGGCAAATGAGTTGCTATCTCTCAAGAAGCAGATGGCACAAGGGATGTCTTCAGTGCCTTCATATAGAGATATGCCAAGGAGGACATTCCCTAATCAGTCATACCAGGGCAATACTACCAGGAATCAAGGATAGCCAAATCATCTTCCTCCCCCATAGGGGAAACTTTCCATTGAATCACCCCCAACCAATTTAGCAGTTGGATATCTCAAAATAGAATCTAATTTCTCTTTCCAACCTGAATTGAACCAAGAAAATGACATTGATCTCCTTGTGAAAGGCCAATAAGAATGAGCTGGCAACTCTAATATTGGTTTCCTAAATTACCAGAATGAACCTAGAGGTAAAGATGAAGTAGTTGATGGATCATATGATGTATTCAACCGGTCCCAAAACTAGTCAGCCCAGCAAGCTGATAAAGGAAAAATAGGGGAAAGTTCTTAGCCTATAATTTCAATTGCCAAATGAGGAACTTCTCTACCTTTCCAGCCAAAGGACCCAGTGAGTACTAAGAAGGTAAGTACATCAAACATCCCTACACCTTCTATTTCAAATTTGCAGACCAACCCTCCCCCTCCAAAAAGCCAAAAGGATGAACTCTCTTTTCCTAGTCCATTTTAGTCATTTGACATAATTGATCATGTCAAGAAAACCAAAATTCAAATGACTGAATTTGAATTCCTACAAACCAACCCTGAGAAGTTGGACAGGTTGGTAGAATGTGTGAAGAATATAGCCATCCCTACAAGACAAGAGATTAGAAAGGTAACTCATGATCCCCCAAGGAACATGCCCATCCCAAACAATCTTGTCATTACTCCTCCAACTGCCCCTAGAAAAATAGAGCCTTTATATGTTTCTCTGTTGATAAATGGTAACAAACTAAGCAATTGCATCATATACTCAAGTGCATCTAACAATGGCATGCCTACCAAGGTGGCAAAATCTCTTGGCCTCACGGTAACCAAAACCTTTGGGAGATGTTTCTCCATGGAGAACAAATAAGTACCTCTATTGGGACAAATCAAGGATGCTCAGTTTGCATTTACAACATTCCCAGACAAAAGAATCAAGATGCCAGTCCTAGTGGCTAATGTTCTAGCATCATATGGCATTCTTCTGGGGTGAAATTTTTGCAAGGATGGTGGTGGAGAATTGAGCATGGAGCTATCTGAAGTGAGGATCCCTATCAAAGGCATCATGTAGAGGCTGCTTCCTAAAAAGGAATCAAAATATGTTGTCACTCAGACATCATCCCCTGAAGCTCAAATTCTATTTGAATCTTCAAGCATGGGTAATTATTTCTTAACCATAGAGAATACTCATGTTTTAGTTGATAAAACTTTTGAAAATGGTAGTCTAAAAATTGGTTCAGACAAAACAATAGAAGATGTGAGAGAGCCCAGTGTAAGCACAGAAGAACTCCCCCTTCCAAGCAAGGAGAAATCTAAGGAAAGATCAGTTTTTGATGATGTTTAGATATTAGAATCAATGGTAGCAATTCTTCTACCAGCTTAGGGGCTGGGATTGTGTTGATATATCCTCAAGGAGATATTTTTCTTTTTTCATACAAGTTGCAGTTCGGTAACACCAACAACACAACTAAGTATGAATATCTATTTCTTGGATTGAAGGCTGCTCAAGATAAATGTATTAAACTCCTTCATGCCAAAAGAGATGCTAAACTAGTGGTTTTTTAGGTAAAGAATCTATATCAAACCAAAAATGAGAGATTATGCCATTACCACAATCTAGTCTGGGATTAAATTGAAAGCTTTGATGCTTTCAACATCTCTACCATACCCAAGGAGTTTAATGACTGAGCTGATGCACTGGCTATTTTAGTAACTCTCTCAGTTCCTCACTTAGACTTCAAAGGAAATAAGTACACTATTGATTTGGTCTTTTGACCAAGTGTGCCCAATAATTCTAATCATTGGCAAGTGTTCAATGGCAACAACCAAATCATCACCTTTTTAGAACAAAAAGATAGCTTTGAATAGCTTCACTTCAAAGGTAGTAAGTTCCAAAAACTTGAATCAGCTCCTAAAATTAATTTAGATGCAGGTGAAGAATTCCTACAACTAAAAGGGAATAAAATTCCCAAAGGACTAGTTTTTCTTGAGAAACTATTTGACAAGCACAACAGGTTCATCAAATAGCAACAAATGAATTCAAACTCCTCCCAGGGGTTTGATCAGATAAATTTGGGTACCAAGGAAAATCTCAAGATGGTGAACATTGGGAAGTGTTGTACTCTAGAGGAGAAACTCAAATTTATTGACCTACTTTGCCATTACATGAATGTTTTGGTGTACTCTTATGATGATCTACAGTCGCTCAAGCCTGAGGAAATTCACCATGAAATTCTTCTCAAGGATGATTCGGTGCCTTACAAGTATAAAGCATGGTAGTATAATCTAAAGATATCAGGTACTATTCTATCTGAGACATAGAAATTTTGAATGCTAGGATAATTTTCCCAATCCATCATTCCACATGGATAGCCAACATAGTCCCTGTGAGGAAGAAGAATGGTGAAATTTGCATTTGTGTGGATTTCAAGAATCTCAATCAGTCATCTTTAAAGGATAACTATCCTTTGCCCATCATAGATCAAGTGCTTCAGACAATAACTAGCTCAGAGATGTTATCAATGCTAGATAGCTTCTCATGATATAATCAAGTTGAAGTTGGTGAAGCAGACTAGCACAAGACTGCCTTCACCACACCTTGGGGCACCTTTGCTTATCAAATAATGTCATTTGGCCTAATAAATGCTGGTGCCACTTTCTAGAGAGCAATGGACCTTTATTTCAAAGATGAAATGAGTAAGTTCATTATGGTATACCTTGACTTGACCATCTTTTCCAAGCATTGCTCAGAGCATGTGCGTCATTTGCAACAAGTGCTGGAATGCTACCGTCAAAATGGCATTTCTCTTAACCCTAAGAAGTCTATTTTGGAGTGATAGAAGGGAAGCTTCTTAGACACATTGTATCCCAAGAAGGCATAAAGATTGACTTAGAGAGAGTCAAATCCATTCAGGAGCTTACTCTGCCCACAAGTAAGACTGCAGTTTATTCTTTCTTCAAAAAGGTGATTTTTTTATGAGGATTCATCCCCAAATTTGCTGAGAAGACTCATCATATTATGGATATGATGAAAGGAAAGGCCACTTTTAGCTGGACTAAAGAAGGCAAATTGGCATTTTGGGATATCAAGATAGCCATTGCCCACACCTCAATTTTGGTTTATCCAGATTATACCAAGGATTTCATGATATATAGTTATGCTTCTGAACACACACTTCCAACAATTCTGGTTCAGTAGAATGAATAAGGTGTGGAATCTCCCATATCCTTCATGAGTTTTCCTCTTAAAACTCATGAGTTGAAGTATTCAAACATGGAGAAGCATGCTTATGCAGTGGTCAAAGTAGTGAAACATTTTCACTTTTATATTCTAAATTCCCACACTACCACCTTGGTTCCTGATACCACATTTAAATCCATATTAACTCAGTAAGATTTTAGAACCAAAAGGGGGAATTGGATTGCAAAAATCTAGGAGTTTGATCTAGTTATCAAACCAATGAAGCTGGTGTGGGGAAGGGGCCTTTGTCAATTGATTGTTGACAACAGACCCAAGGAAGCAAGACATGAAGAAAAAGAAGTGGAAGACACACCAACAGTCCTCTTTGTCTCCACCACAAATGAGTGGTATTAAAGTACTACTCATTTCCTTACCTACAGTGAGTGTCTTACCCACCTATCTCATAAAGAAAGGAGGATTGTTAAACTAAAAGCTGCCAATTTTGTCCTCTGGGACAATGGCCTATACAAGAGGAGCCTTGATATAGTGTTCCTTCACTGCATGGATAAAGAATAGCAGAACCAACTTTTGAGGTCCTTCCACAATCTAGCCTATAGAGGACATTTTTTTCTCATGTAACTACCCACAATATTCTTAGAGCTAGGTATTATTGGCCTAATTTGTTTCAAGATGCATACAAATGGGTGCATAAATGTGAACTGTGTCAATAGTTCATGGGAAGACCCAAGCTAGCTGCTCTACCTCTCAAGCCAGTCGTGATAGAAGAACCATTTCAGCAATAGGGAATCAATTTTATTAGTGTTTTAAACCCATCTTCAAGTGCTAGACATGATTATGTCCTCACAACCACATATTACTTCACCAAATGGGTGGAAGCAATTCCAACCAAGCATGTTATTTTAGAAGTTGTATGCGATTTCCTCAAGGAGAACATCATTTCTAGGTTTAGGGTCCCAACCAAAATTGTAACAGATAATTTTGCCTATTTCTCTTCTTATGAGATCACTTAGTTCTACTTTTATTATGGGATTACTCTCTCCCACTCTTCTAATTATTTTCCATAAGGAAATGGCCAAGCAGAATCAAGCAGCAAGAACCTGGTGACCATCATCAGGAAGCTAGTAGATGACAACCAACGAACCTGGCACAAAGCATTATTTCATGCTTTATGGGTAGATAGAATTACACCTAAAAGGGTGATAGGTGTGTCACCTTTCCAACTTTTGTATGGTCTCAATGCAGAGATACCAATCACCCTGGAATTACCAGCATTGAAATTGGCAAAGGTGGTTGAAGACCAGACATATGAAAGCTCCATCGACAAGAGGATCATGTGCTTAACTAAGCTAGATGAATAGAAAACTATGGTGGTGGACCAAATTGCTACACATCAAAGTCTGGTGAAGAAGCTATTCAACTAGAAAGCAAAAGCCCATAATTTTTAGATTGGTGATCAAGTTTTGTTATGGGATAAGAGAAGAGAATGAAAGGGAATGCATGGGAAATTTGATATCGCTATGGAGAGGCCCATTTACTATTCATTAGCTCAATGGTGAAAATATTTTCTTGCTAAAATATCAAGATGGTACACCCTTTTCATTACCTCACAGTGGGCAACATTTGAAGAAATTCAATCCATGAAGTATCAGATAAGATTAACTTGTACATATGTATATTTGTATAGTCTTTAGTTCTATTTTTGTGCTTTTGTTTTTATTTTTGTCGCCTTTATTTTTGGGTAGCATGACTCCATATCCCAATGGCACACTTCAAGGCACTGGAGATTTTGGTTACTACTCCCTTCAACTGCTTCAAAATTTCAACTGAAAGAAGTTCCCCAACTAGAGCTAGCTATTGTCCCCAAAAATGTCAGCTCATTTTTAGGACAACATATGAACTATTCTGGTTTAATAGGCCAAAATTATCTCTTCCCTTCTCAAAAATTGTTCTAGGCATTCAAATTCTCCATTTTTCAAGACTTTTTAGATTTCTACAAACTTCACAAGCTTAAATCTATGGACTTTGTAGGCTAGGTTCTATGGACTCATTTCTATAGACTCTACAAGCTTAAATCTACAGACTCGGTTCTATAGACTTCACAAGAAGGAACCTATGGACTCATTTCTATAAACTCTGCCAGTTCTACAGACTTCATAGGAAAGAATCTATGGACTCATTTCTATAGACTCTGGCAGTTCTACGGACTCTACAGGCTAGGTTCTATAGACTCTGCAGGCTTAAATCTATGGACTCAGTTCTATGTACTTCATAGGAAGGAATCTATGGACTCATTTCTATGAACTCTACCAGTTCTATAGACTTCATAGGAAAGAATCTATGGACTCTACCAGTTCTATGGACTCATTTCTATGGATTCTACAGGTTCGTTCCTACGGACTCTACAAGAAAGAAATAAGCTCTCAACACTTAGGCAATTTCAAGGTTGGTTCAACACCATGGTTCAACCAAAAGGTTCATTAGCAAGCTTCAAAAGAAGGATTAAACATTGAACCATTGAACCTTGAACCATCTTGGTTTAATGGGTTCAACAGGTTTAAAAGTTCAACAATATTGGCAAGCTTAAAGAGTTAAGAGCACTTCAACAAAGGTTCAACAAGTTCAACCACTTCAAGGGTCAATGGCTTCAAAACACTTATCAAAGAGAAGAAGGCTTGAACCATTGAACCATAAACCATTTTGGTTCAAATGTTCAATGAGTTCAATGGTTCAAAGGTTCAATGAGTGGTTGGTTCAATGCGTTTTGTTCAAGCAATCAAAGGACTTAGCAAAAAACAAAGGAATGAACCATTGAACCATTGAACCTTTAACAACAAGGTTCAATGGGTTGAATTGGTTTAAATAGGTCAAAGGACTTAGTCAAAAAAGAAGGCTTCAAATACAAGATTAAACTGTTGAACCGTTGAACCAAAGTTGGTTCAATCAGTAGGTTCAAAGGGCTACCCCAAAGCCAAAGGAAAAAGTGCCCTTATGGAGGGAAATGAACCAAGCCAAGTGCCCTTGCAGAGGGCAGCAAGCAAAAATGGACAAAGAGAATTACTTCAAAAAAGTGAACCAAGGACAAACATCCCTTACATAGGGTAGGTGAGGAGTAGATGGACCATTGCAAAAGCCCAAAGGATAGCTCCAGGCTTGAACAGTCCTTGTGGAGGGCACAGTTCTCTTTCAGGAAAAGAACATGACAAAATGATTAAGGCATTTCCTTTGGACAAAAAGTCTAAAGGAATTCCTTCAAACTTTTGTCCAAATAAATAGGCCCAAAGAAAAGCCCATCGAGAGAAAATCCCATGAAAAAGAGTTCGAAGGAAAGTGGATGAAACAAATAAAAGGATTCCTTCAAAAATTTTGTCTAAAGGAATTAACCTAAGGACTCTCTAAGAGAAAACAGCCTAAAGGTCATCTGAAGACTATCTGAAGGGCAAATACCCTTGTGAGGGGCTCTCCCCGACCCAAAGTGGACCATTTCTCAAGGTCCTGAAGGGCAAGTCCCCTCTAGGAAAGATCAAATGACAAATTTGAAGGAATTTTCAAGGAAGTGACATGCCCATAGACGTCAAAGTTGAACATCACAAACTAGCCATTGAGATCTAGACATCTGGTGACATCCCCGTAGCCATCAAATTTAGGGAAACAAACTAGCCATTGGTTTCCTACCGATGATGGGCCTGAAGACATCAAATTCATGAAAATGAAATAGTTGTTGATCTTTGAAAGTTAGAACATAGACCTGAATGCAAAAGGCCAAAATGCCAAAGGGAAGAACTGCTAATGGAAGAGCGTAAGGAGCTAGCAAGACCGAGGAAATAGCTTAAGAGCTCAGATCACACTAAAAAGGAAAAAATAAAACAAGGAAAGGGGGAATGATGGAGAAAGATCAAAAATATCCATGCATGGGATATGTTTCTAGAAGGTGAAGCAGTCCACTAGGTAGACATAGGAGAGCATGAGCATTCAATGGCGTGGCCTATTTTTTTGCATTGAGTAAAGTGAATGAGCAGCTATGCACACATAAGGAAACACATCAATTGGCCCATATTTAAGATTGATGCTCAATTCTAGCAAATCCCATGGATAGAATTTAAAATGCATTGAAGGCATTGAATGCATCGTAGGCCATTTTTGTGAAACAAAGTGCCCAAGTCTTTCTTGAAGCACTATATATTGGACTCTCTCTTATTGTTTTGAGGAGATCTCTCTATTATAAAAAAAAAAACTCTGCCCAAATTGAAAGGCATTACTAAGACTTTGAGCTCAGATTGTTGATCATATTTCATTATTTAAATACAAAAACAAGTGACTTTTTAGACTTTGCGCTGGAATAGTTTGGTTGTTGGGGAAATTATTCTTATGTCTATTTCCTTAATACATTTTTTTTCCATTTAATTAAATAAGTAGAATTAGTTAAATTAATCAAGAAGGTGTCCTAAATCCAGCTGTGGAGAGATTTTGTGCTACCACAATTGTCTTTAGTTTGTCTATTTTCTATTTCTATGTAAAGGATCTTGGGATGACTTTGTTCCCTCATTATCCTTCGTATTTCACTCTTTGGAAGTTGAGGTGGATACTTTGTGCTATATTTCATCTTGATATGTTACTACACCCTATTACAGTTACTTGTCACTACCTAAAAGCTTCTTGTTGTCTGTTGAACAACACTTCTAAAAGAAGAGGAGTGCCTTCTATCATTTCATCAGGATTTATCTTTTGATTGGTGAACATCATCTTTGAAAAAAGAGAGATAGATGGTTTTATCCTACCCCTAAGTGTTATTTTCAGCTTATTTATAGTATATTAGCATATATATAGCCCCTTAATACTTATAGGGAACCTCTCCTTGATGAGAGGAGAGATTTGTCCCCTTTTGATGTGGTAAACTTGCACATTTGGCTGACCAATCTTCCTTGTGGTTGATCAGACCTATTTTACTCATCAGTACACTGGTGACAAAATATTCACCCAATAATTATATCACCATTATATCTCCATTATATATTAATTATTTTAATTGGATATCTTATTTATCATGAAATTATTTATACTCTTTCCAAACCTTGCTTTGTTTATGCCCTATCATGATTATCCTAGGCTGAGGTCAATTCTTGATTGTAACCTACTTTGTAATTATGTACAGATGTTTTGGGGACCTATGTATGATTATTTTACTCCTTTTTTTAGTTTATTTAGTCACTATACCATCTATTGAGATGATAAAATGTTTGGTTTATCACCCAAACTCATTTTTACTCCATCATAAGCACCTTTAGTTACAACTAGGTTCCCCATTGTCTGCTAACTGAGACACCCTGAGTTTGTCCGTACTTATAGGTTAATGTGGTTTTCGTAGAGATTATGAATATAATAATATCCTTGGATAATTTTCTTAGTTTTTTTTTCATCATATTATCCTTTCCAATAATTCTACATGCACTTTTAACTCACTAGACTGAGTCTTCTCCAAGATGACTGAGAAATCTTGAGTGTGGACTGTTGTAGGTTACATGAGTGCACTTAGACCTGATGTTAGATATGTGAAGGATTTGAATGAATCATTATAGGTTTAAAAATTAATTATTTAACTATAATACTTATTATATAACCTTAAAATACCATGTTTTCATCAACCTTTAGGCCACTGTCTAGGATAAGATGCTCTACCTCTAAAGCCTATTGTAGGTGTGAATTAAGCTTATAAGGACTAATCATGGTGTTTGAAGAATTTCATTAAGAATGAGATAATTAAATAATATATTGCATATTTATATTAACCTTTAATTCCTTAAAACACCACCTATTCATCATCTATTAGCCCATTGTCAACCTACCCTGTTGTAGGTTATCTATCTCCATAATGTACAGACTGTAGGTATGAAATAGGAACAAAAACCATCTATCCTCTCCTCTTGATGATTATTTATTACATAGATGTAAATTTGATAATTTTTAATCAATTTAACTTATTATCATGTTATAATACCAATTTTTAAAATAAAATATTCTCAAATTCCAAAATTTTGTAGATAACATTGACTGTTCTTAGAGAAAAAATGGGCAAGTTTGATCCCTTCAATAACTAGTCTCTATTGCTCCTCTTGACCTCATTATTTTCAAGGTAATTCTCCATGATAGATAATAAAAATAAATATAATTTTAAATCATAAAAAACTCATGTATCCATGTCATATTATTTTCACAAAATGCTCAAGGGCCTCTATTTTCACCTTTTGGGGACAAAAGGCCTAAACACATCTATTTGGTCTTAGAAAGTGATCCATGACCCAATTTGATAATTTGACACTCAAAAGAGGTATATAATGAGTATTTATTAACATTATTATCTTAATCAGAGATTAAACATCAAAATTAACACCTTAAAAATTATCTTTGAATTATCTACCAAGTCACCTATAGGTGCACCTTGAAAGGTATGCAGGTAGACTATGTACAAGTGTTAACAATGAGTATTGTTTAGCCTTAAATGAGTTTAAAGTATATTAAAATAATTTTAATTGGATTATTAAGACTTATAAATGGATTAAAAATCTATGTTACAAGTTTTATACATGGTTTCTTTCTTTCAAGTACCTGTGGATAAACATTTTCATGGCAGATTGTGTAGGTAAATATGTATGACTGCCATAGTCTCTTCTTCTTAATTAGTGAAGGTATATAACTGATGTACCTAGTATTATAATGTGTATAAAATATTTATACTCTAATTTAACTTCCATGAATAATTTTAAACATGCCCCACACACCTGATTCCTTGTGATTACAAGTGGGAATGAGCAAAGAGTTGGCTATGAGCCTAGCAGGACTAACAACTTGATCCAAACATGGTGTTATGAGACTATAAATGAGGAGAGTATGATAAAAATGAAATAAATACATGTAAATAAACCATATAATATCCACATGGAATCTCTTGTATGGATTTAAACCTTCTACAAGTGGAAAATTGATTGAGACTACACATGGTGGTACCTTCCTTAAAAGTGAGTTATTTAGACTATAAAATCAACTCCAAATGTGAAAAAAATCATGGAAAAAATGAGAAAAGGTATTAAAAATTATTCAAGATATAAATTAATAATTTAACTGTATGAACCTTCCCAAATAAGATAAAAAATTATAGGGTGCATAGATAAGTAGGCAAAAAAATATAGTCAGCTTCATGAGGATGGTTCATGAAAAATAGGCCACCATTCTTAAAAATAATTATATGGAAATGAATATATCTAAGTTTAATACAACATACCAGAATTATTTGACTTGAAACCTTCTCATTTGTCCATACTGAGAAAAAACTTGGAGGTCACTTCTGCATGCCAAGAAGGGTGAAAAAGTAGAAGAATAGTTTTAGGTCAAAAATGGTAATTCTAAAGAAAAAACATGGAACTAAGAATGTAGAAGCTGAGGAGACACACCATTATCCTCTTCCATGTGGCACACTTCCCTACAAGTTATACAAGTGCCAAATTCACTTTTTTCCTCAATAAAATTGCCTTTTCTTCTGATGAACCTCCCACTTTTTAGTTACATAAGTTAATTAAGACATATAAGGACACATGGGATGTGAAATAATGTTATATAACCTTCAAACTTCCTTAAAAACTTGAGCAACTCATTAAATGCACCTTTTTGACCCCTAAAATGACTCAAAAGGACATGTTGGCTAATGAAATAAGTAACCAAGGCTAATATATCATTGAATAAAATTAAATGACCTATGATATACCTTATGAAAAAATATTAAACACCATAAAAAACAAAAACCTCAATTTTTAACCAAAGGGTACCCCAATTTGACCTAAAAGTCAAATTTGGACAACAAATTGGTAACTCATAGGGGTAGCATGCCTGCTATACTAATTAGACCAATAGACTTATCAGTCTATTTAGCTTAAGATTCATTTGAATTCTGAGACAAATAAGTAAACCTTTTACCATTGACTATAAAGATAAGACCACTAATTACCTTAACCACTCAAAATAAGGACACACATAAAACAAGATAACAAACATGTGCTTCATGAGCACTTATGGAACATGCACACTAAATTAAACAAACAAAGTCAAACAATAACTAACCTGACATGATAACATCCTCCTTAATCAAAGTGAAAGTTTGAAAGTCTTATTTATCATGACATGAAGGATTTAGTGAGACATGTAGCCTTTTGATCCTTGTTATTGATGCCTCCAACTTTCTTATGATGTTTGCCAACTCCATTGGCATGATTTTCATTAAAAACCAAGTAGATTAAATTTTTTTGGATATATGAATTAACTCTTATTTCATCCAAATACCTCAAACTTCTCATGTGGATCTTCAATTGTAACCTCATTTTTTATTTCTATAGGGCTCTCAATAAGATTGGGTTTCTTCTTAGCTATAATTTTTTCTAGCTCATCAAGGATATTTGCATTCTCTATCAAATCTTGGTCATTATCCTCCATGGAATATGTTTTCTTTACCTTTTCATATACTTGGCCCTCAACTTGGAAAATATCTTCAAGCTCTTGAAAGATATTCATTTGTAGTTGTTAATCATCTTTGTCCTCTTCATCCTCTAGAGCCACTACCTCTTCAATCTTCTCTTCTTGATGTGTGATGTCATCAAGATGATGTTCTTCAATCTTCAATGCATTTTATAGTAATTTAAGATCAGATTGAGGTATTAGATCATCTTCAAGATCAACAACATCTACCTTGGTCTCAAGAGAATCTTCAAGGACTGTCACCTATTTGGAGATGACTTGAAATTGTTCTCCATCCTTAATAGCACATTCATCTTCATGCTGGAGGTGATCATCTACAACCTTTTGATCAGATGTATATTATTCTTCAAGGGATGTAATATCTTCCATCTCTTTCTCCTTTATGGTGATGCTAATACTAGGCATCTTGAAACCACATGACCTAGCCCAATGAGGCTACCAAGCAAGTATGCCTTTTTCAAGCAAGAGTTCTCTTTCCTTATCAACTAGCTACTCCTCTTTAGGTTCCTATACCATATGTCCATCAAGGAAAAGGGTGATGTGGTGAGGAAAATATGAACTAGTTGGTGGAGGTGGAACATAAAACTCAAAATTATATTGAGATTAAATTGTAGGGGGCTCTTTAGGAAGTTCTTGAGGAAGGAGAGGCAGAACTTGGGCTAAGACCACTTGATTTTATTCCTTCCACTTGATAAACACTTCATTCACATCTAATTTAGCTTTAGTAATAACTTGAGTAATGATGAATATGGTATTTTTAGGCATAGGGTCTTATTTTGGGTCTAAACCTTCCATCACACCTTGACTTAGTAGCTTCATCCTTGAATTTGACTCTTCAATTTGATTGGATAGGTTCTCTTGAAAAAGTATCTCTTGAAGTTTATATGCATCATCATAAGGAATACAAGGGTGTTTATATGGAGGAAAAGAGGTTTCTTGAGGAAGGGTGGGAGGAAATTTTAAAGGATCAACTTCATTCACAACTTCACACTCCTTATCAACCAAACTTCTATCTTCTTTCTTTACCCATGAATCCATTATCCTACTCCAGCTTAGAATGTTAGGATTAGAAGTCTCTTTTTGAGGTGGTGAGGATGTAATGTGAGAGGAAAATGAGGGCTTGAATTAAATTTTTTTCTACTAAGATGGATTATTGTATTTGTTTATTGGCTAACTCAATTTATCTATCAAGGTTTGCTTCAAATACAAGGTTAGTCTTTCCAACTCTCTCTCTTCCACTTGATTTGGAAAATGATGACTTTATAAATTTTTATTAGGCTCATGAATAGGGATAAAGTATGGTTGATAGAAAACTTGGGTAAGTGGATATGAAGTTTGATAAACTTGGTAAGGATGCCTCTCATCAATGCTTAGTTTATCCTCCAAGAATGTAATCAAACCACTCACATATAAAATCTCATTTGTAAGCCTTTGCCAATTAGCTCTCTCAATAGGTGCCCACTCTCTCTTTACCATATCTAAGGCATCTCTCACCTTGTGAATTAAATTTCTAGGGAACTCTTGACTGATCATCAAGTTCCAACATATACCTCTCATATCCCAAAAGTGTTTACTTGAAGGTGGGAATAGATGGAGTTTAGAAGTGGCTAGGTTAAATAGGAGAAGCAAGATATTGAGGAGACTAGCTATATGAATGATGTAACTCATTACAAGGCTAAATATGATAATATTGGGGTTGATAATGACCATATTGGGTTTGGTACACTTCATGAAATGGTTAGTTAAGGACTTTCTCTTGTTGATAAGGAATGGCACAAGCTTGAAATGTCTGACCAACATGTAAAGAACAAAACTCAATACCAAAGTCAGCCATGAAACCTTATGAAAGCAAGAACACAAATAAATATATCACCAACAATATTTGAAAATAAACCTAGGTTGATTGACCATCTGATGTATCTTTGAATTCACCATTGATGATTTTATAGATGCCTCTAAAGGCTAATTTTTGAGAGACAACACCAAAGATATCTCAACCTCTTTGACCAAGAGTCCCACTGGGCATGGAAAAAAATATTGTCAATTGGATTTTCACCCTTTGAATAGATGGAAAAGCTCTCCTCATCTAAGTATTGTTGGGTGAATATTTTTTTAGTCGGCTGTTTGATTGAGCAAAATAGGTCTTATCATCCACAACAAGGGAGATGGGTCAGCCCAGTGTGTAAGTTTACTACATCAGAGGTGGACAAATCTCTCCTCTCATCAAGGGGAGGTTCCCTATAAATATGCAAGAGCTATATATATATATATATATATATATATATATATATATATATATATATATATATATATATATATATATATATATATATATATATATATAAGCATAAAATAATAATCATGGGTAGGACAACACCATCCATCTCTCTTTTTTCAGAGATGATGTACACAAACATAGGAGAAAATCTTGGTGAAAACACTGAAGGCACTTCTCTTTTTTTAGAAGTGGTCTTACAGGAAACATTAAGAGTTCTTTCAAGTAGTGAAAAGTAACAGGTAATAGGGACATAGTAGCCAACAGCCTGAGATGTAGCACAAAGTCTCCACCTCGACTGCCCAATAGTGAAATATGAAGGACAATGAGGGCACAAAGTCATCCCAAGGTCCTTTACACAATAAATAGAAAAAGACAAACACACTAAAGGCAACTGTAGGCAGGACAAAGTCTTCTTATAGTTGGGTTTGGGACACATTCCTTATCACCTCCACTAGCTCTGCTTGTTAAATTAAATAAACAAGAATACATTTAGGAAATAGACACAAGACCAATCTCCTAGAATGATATAAGCTATAACAGCACAAAGTCTGAAAGTAACCTGCTTTCTGATTCAAATAAATAAATATGATGAACAATCTGAGCTCAAAGTCTCAGTAATGCCTTTCAATTTGGGTGGAGTTTTGCTTCTGGTAACCAGAAGATCTATTTTGTAACAATAAAAGAGTTTACAATATATAGTGCTCTAAGAAATACTTGGGCACTTATTTTCATGAAAAAGGCCCATGCTAAATTGAATGCCATAAATATCTATGAAAGGGCCATGCTAGAATAGGTCATCAGCCTTGACTTTGGAAATCTGAATCATCTTAAATGTCTCCTCCTAAGCATGGGTTGTCTGGTCTTCTTTCTGACGTCTGCGTAGCTATCCAATTTGCCATTACTTCCAAGAAGAAAAATAGGCCACGTCCTTGATTTGGTGTGCTTCAAAAATCTAATTGATCCACTATTTCACCTACTAGAAATAACTCCCTTTAATATATTTTGGCCTTTACCTCTTTTTTCTATGATTTGAGCCTTAAGCTATCTTTTCCCATTTTTGGTTTTGTCTTTTCCTAGCATTTGAGCTCTCAAGGCTATATCCTCGGCCTTGCTGGCTCTTTATGCTCTTCCATCAACGGTTCTTCCCTTTGGAATTTTTGCCTTTAAATGAATTTGAGTCTTTCATCCTCATTATCAATTCCTTCATGTCTTTCCCACTTGCTTTGGCCACTTTTTTCTAATCTCAACAAGTGACACATGGCGTGTTCTACTATGAAATAGGTGAGGACACATGGTAGCATCCGCTTACTTTATCAACTCACCCAAGGCCCACCACAGTCTTTACAAAATGAAAGGGAGAGACCACAGATGTTGACACTTGGTGACTTTTGTCAATCTTTATTATTAGGTTGTGGAGCTAAAAGCTTCACCAGGATGCAAACAGGAGAAGTTACGGAGGATGCAGAGTTGTGGGGAGTTACAAAATCAGTTGCATGGAAACCGGTATCAGTCTGATCAGCCAACATCGGTCAGATGGCAGTGAGGAAGCAACTGGTGATGGTTACCAATCGGCCGACATCGGTCTTGAAGGTGCCGGCATCGGCAGCCTGTGCTTGAATAAGCAGTTCGCATGTTGATTCCAGAGAGTCTATTTTTGGACTGTTAGTTTGCATGTTGAAGGCTAGTCTTAGTCTTGAGTTGCGTGTCTAATTATTGTAATTAGGTTAGTCTAATTATTGTAAACATGAGATCTATATATGGACTCACGGGCTGTATTGTAAAAGTGTGCTAGAAAGCCATAGAGCTTTTAGAGAGAGCTAGTGTAGCTCCTAGTTCCAAAGGGGTGTTGAGTGTGTATGATCAGGGAGAGTTGCAAGGTCTGCAAGGTCAAGGAGCTGATCCACCAGGGTACTGGTTGAAGAATCATAAGGACTTGGTGAGGCAAGGACAAGGGTTATTTAGGGGTGTAGAGATATCTACATGGTGAGTAAGGTCTAGTGATTTGCAGGTAGCAGAGAGCAGGGGATCTACTTGGAGTACGGTTGTGTACTTGGTGAATTGGCAGCGTGTTACTGACTGGTTGGAGAGGTGAACATCAATTCTATATTGGAGTTGATTGTTAGGACTGAGAGAGAGAGGGAAGAAGGTCTTGAGGTGTGGCGAACCTTTGAGGTGGAGGAAGAAGTGGCATCTTCCTTATTGTATATTCTTCTGAGTGATTATCAATACAATTGTGTATTGTCTCTCAATTCCTGTGTTGTTTCATATTTCTAGTTACTCATTGATTCTGGTATAATTCCATGTTTAGTTGCTAATACAAGAAGTAATCACATGTGTTCTAATTGGTAGAGCAAGATCCTGACTCAGTAGGGATCGGAGCATGTTTATTGTTTTAGGTGTTCCCTGACAAGTGGTATTAGAGCTTTTGGTTGGGTTACTAACAGGTGGTTTCAGATCTGGTAGTGTTTGTTGATTATAGGTTACTCACAGGGGTTTCTGATTGAGTGGGAGTATAGCAATGGTAGAAGGAAGTAAGCTATGAATGGAGAAACTGAATAGCATGAATGGTCTAATTGATGGAAAGAAAGAGCAGGGAAAAAGATATTGTTGGTTGGTAGTAGATCAGCATGAAGGAACTGAAGATGCAGATGTTGCAGGTGTTGTTGTACAGGATGCTTTGGAAGGTTTCTTGGATGAAGTTGAATCTTGGATAACAAGTTATGTTGCCTCTTTCCATACAGCCCTAGGGAGAGGAGCTGGTGAGCCTTGCCAAAGAATTGGCAAAGGGGAAGTGACACTGAAATTGCAGATGGACGACACACAGTGGTTGAAGGAAGTCATGCAGGTACCGGTCTTGGAGATGAGTCTAATTTATTTAGGAAATTTGGGTGATGGGAGATATAATGTAACTCTCACAATGGATACACTTGAATTAGATGGTGGTAAGAAATTAGGTATCCTTTATCTATCTACTTATATTATTGATTCACCTTTTGTTATAGAGATGTGGCTTTGTAGGCTTGGTTACATATGTAGAAGGAGAATGCAGGTTCTGAAGTGGAAGACAAATGTTTTTGACAAGCTAAAGAAATGGAAAGCCTTGGTGTTCATGGAGGAGATGACGGACAGATATCAAGTGAGGGAACAGAATTATTCTGAGCAGAGCAAGGTTGATTGGATTAGGATTTTGATCCACGGAGGGCTCGCGGGTAAAAAGTTATCACTCACAGACAAACATAGGTATCGGCGTTGGTCATACAGTAACCAATGTCGGCAACAGGAAGACTGATGTCGGTCATGAAGAAACCAACATTGGTAGAAAGGACACCGGTGTCGGCCAAGGAAATGATGTCAGCAGTCAAGGTCAGTGCAGGGAACCGACATCGGTTGGGAGCAGACTGGGAGATGGCCGAGATCGGTCACTGGAACGGATATTGGGTAGACAGCTAGCTGTCAACAAGTCTCAAACGCTCATGTGGAGGTCAGAAAGGGTAAGTGAACCTCATATTCATTGTTCACCTTCTTTATATTGCTTATTGATGGTCAAGAACTAGGAAGATGGAAGAGGCAATGCAGGTAGAGTCCAGATACAGTGGGAGCTTGGCATGGATGAGGAGTGTGAGTCCTTAGAGAAGAACCAAATAGGTATTTGTTGGTAGAGTTGTCAGCTGGAAGTAAGTACTGAGAGAGATGGATTCCCATTTTAGAGAAGAGAGTGGGTGGATACATGAGACGGAAGGCCAAGGTACATGGTCTTGAGGAAGCTGCAGGATAGTGGTACAAGTTTTGACAGGTGGATGACTAAGCATGGCTTCAGTCAATGTCAGTGTAACTATTATGTTTATCTTACTAGGTGGATAATGATTGCAACATTATTCTATTACTGTATGTGGGTGATTTGCTAGTAGGTTTGTACATATAGGTATTTGCTGAGCTAAGGGTAAGGTTAGTTTAGAGGTGTGTCATGAAGAATTTGGAGCAGTGAAATTCTTTGGCATAGGAGACATGGAGATTTTATCTCCAGTGGGAGCTGATGTGAAGACGGTGTTGGTGAGGTTCATTACGTAGGATGCAGAATCGGTAAGCACACCAATGGCTGGACAGTTCAAGCTTAGCTTGAAATAGGGTTTGAAATCACATGAGGTCTAGTGTAGGCCTGAATTTTCCCAATCAGTGGGGGTTGTCGGAAAGTATGGAGCCAATTCAGGGAAGGAGTACTGGAGGGCAGTTCAGTGGGACTAGTAGTAGGGATTCTTGTTATGCAGGGTCAAGTTCTTCACTACATGGATATGTAGGTTTGGATGTGGCAGGTTGAATGACAGGTATAGCATCATAGTTGTGTGGTGGTTAGTCTTCAAGATGGATCTTGAAGAGGGATACAAGCCAGGGAATAATTTAGATGGTGTATAGGTATAGGTGTAGCTATTTATCTCCAAGTGGGAGATTGTTAGGTTGTGGAGCTAAAAGCTTCACCAGGATGCAAACAAGAGAAGTTACGGAGGATGCAGAGTTACAGGGAGTTGAAAAATTAGTTGCAGGGAAACCAACATCGGTTTGATCAGCCGATGTCGATCAGATGGTAGTGAGGAAGCAACCGGCGACGGTTACCAGTCAGCCGACATCGGTCTTGGAGGTACCGGCGTCGGCAGCCTGTGCATGAATAGGCAATTTGCATGTTGATTTTAGAGAGTCTATTTTTGGACTGTTAGTTTGCATGTTGACGGCTAGTCTTAGTCTTGATTTGCATGTCTAATTATTGTAATTAGGTTAGTCTAATTATTGTAAACATGAGATCTATATATGGACTCATGGGTTGTATTGTAAAAGTGTGCTAGAAAGCCATAGAACTTTTAGAGAGAGCTAGTGTAGCTCCTCCTAGTTCCAAAGGGGTGCTGAGTGTGTATGATCAGGGAGAGTTACAAGGTCTGCAAGGTCAAGGAGCTGATCCACCGGGGTACTGGTTAAAGAATCATAATGACTTGGTGAGGCAAGGACAAGGGTTCTTCAGGGGTGTAGAGATATCTACATGGTGAGTAAGGTCTAGTGATTTGTAGGTAGCAGAGAGTAGGTGATCTACTTGGAGTACAGTTGTGTACTTGGTGAACTGGCAGTGTGTTACTGACTGGTTGGAGAGGTGAACATCAATTCTATATTGGAGTTGATTGTTGGGACCGAGAGAGAGAGGGAATAAGGTCTTGAGGCGTGGTGAACCTTTGAGGTGGAGGAAGAAGTGGCATCTTCCTTATTGTATATTCTTCTGAGTGATTATTAATACAATTGTGTATTGTCTCTCAATTCCTGTGTTGTTTCATATTTCTAGTTACTTATTGATTCTGGTATAATTCTATGTTTAGTTGCTAATACAAGAAGTAATCACATGTGTTCTAATTGGTAGAGCAAGATCCTGACTCAGTAGGGATCAGAGCATGTTTATTGTTCTAGGTGTTCCCTGACATTTATCAGGGATGTGTGGCAAATTCTATAGCTTTGAAACTTATTAGAAACTGTGTCTCGATAGATGACACTTGGCAGCTTCTACTTCGACTCTATAAGGGACACATAGCATCTTCCGCTACACTCTGTATTTTTCCATCAGGCATTTTTCCATGGGATTTTCTCTTTAGTTGGGCTTTTCCTTTTTTGGTAGACTTTTCCTTCAGACAAAAAGTCTGAAGGAATTCCTTCACTTTGTCTTTTTCTACCGGGCTTTGGCTTTCAAGCTTTTTCCATCAGGTTTTCCTTCAGACAAAAAGTCTGAAGAAATTCCTTTAGACAAAATGTCTGAAGGAAAGCTTCACTTCTTTTCCTTAGCTATTTCAATCATTTCAATTTCTTTGGGCTTTCTTCTCGAGTGAATTCCTTCAGAAAAATGTCTAAATGGATTTTGCCTTGGTCATTTTCCCACAAAAAAACCTTTCCAAAGGAATTATTTTGGCCTCCTTCACTTAGTCATTTCCATCAGATAAAAAGTTTGAAGGAATTGTTTCTTTTGGGCCTTAAACCAAATCCAAAGGAATTATATCTTTTTTGGCTTCTCTTTGACCCTTGAACCAATGTTCCCTACCCTCAGTAAGGGCACTTGGCTCTTTGGCTTTAGGGTAGCCCCTTAAACCTGTTGATTGAACCAACTTTTGTTCAACAGTTCAATCTTGCATTTGAAGCCATCCTTTTGTCTAAGTATTTTTTATCTCTTTAAACCGATTGAACCTATTGAACCCATTGAACCAGTTTGGTTCAAGGTTCAACAGTTTAATGGTTCATTCATTTATTTTTTGCTAAGTCCTTTGATCGCTTGAACAAAACACGTTGAACCAACTGCTCGTTGAAATTTTGAACCATTAAAGTGGTTGAACTTATTGAACCTTTGTCAAAGCACTTAACTTATTAAACCCATTGAACCAAAATGGTTCAAGGTTCAACAATTCAATGGTTCAATGGTTCATTCCTTGCTTAGAAGCTTGCCGATGAACATTTTTGGTTGAACCAAGTCATTGAACCAATCCTAAAAATGACTAAGTGTTGGAAACTTGTTATTTTGATTGAAATCGCCTACAGAAGCCTTTGAACCTATTGAACTTGCTAATTTCAAGCATGTTGAGTTCATAGAAACATATCTATAGAGTTCGTAGATTTTTGGAAAAGCTTTGAAAAATGAGGAATTTGAAAGCTCAAAGCAAATTTTGAGAAGGGGAGAGATAATTTTGGTCTTACAGGGCCAAAATAGTTCATATGTTGTCCCAAAAATGAGAAGTCTATTTTTGGGGACAACAGCTGGCTCCAGTTGGGGAACTTCCTTCAAATGAAAACTTGAAACAGTTGAGTGGAGTAGAAACCAGAATCTCCAGTGCCTTGAAGTATGCCATTGGGCTATGGAGACATGCTACCCAAAAATAAAAGGTGCCAAAAATAAAAAGCACAAAACAGAACTAAAGACTATATAAATGTACATATGTATAGGTGAACTTATCTGATACTTCAAGAATTGAAGTGATTTAGATGCTACCCATTTTGAGATAATGAAAATGGCAATCTGTCCTGATAAACCAGTAGGAAACCATTTTGTCCCTAGAATCAGTGATGGGCGAATGGAACTCTCCACTAGGAATCACATTTATTGTGCACTCCTTTTGGTTTTCTCTTCTTGCCCCATGTAAAGACATGGTCTTTAATTTGAAAACCATAAATCTTTGCTCTCTTGTTAGAGAGTTCCTTTTGCTGACTTTGGAGTGCAGCAGTATGGTCCACTACCATAGCTTTTTGTTCTACTACACCAACTCAAAAATAGAGTCAACAACACCTTAAGATTTTTGGCTTCTAGTATAATGTGGAGCTGTCAAATTGTAAGACAAAAATGAGAAAGAACTGGTCCTAATTCAGCTTGAAGCTTGAGGCTTCAAACTGTACATTCTTCCCTAGTGGCTCTAGTTTTTTAGACCAGATAATATAATGGAGATGGAGGAAGATGTTAAGGCTATAATGATAATGGGTAAGACATGGAATGGAGTCGCTAGAATCTATAATGGATAAGGGTAGGGACTGCTTCAATCTTAAACATGAGGCTTCGGACTACATGTAACTTACCCAGCAAAGTCACCAAAAAGACTATTTTCTCATTCAGATAAAATGATATGAACAACAATCTAAGCTCAAAGTCTCAGTATTTGCCTTTCAATTTGGGTAGAGTTTTACTTCTAGTAATGGGAATATCTCCTTTGTAACAATAAAAGAGTTTACAATATATAGCACTCCAAGAAAGACTTGGGCGCTTGTTTTCATAAAAAAGGCCCATGCTGAATTGAATGCCTTAAATATTTGTGAAAGGGCCATGCTAGAATAGGTCATTGGCCTTGATTTGGTGGTTTGAATCATCTCAAATGTATCCTCCTAAGCATGGGTTGTCTAGTCTTCTTTCTGACATCTGCGCAGCTGTCCAATTTGCCATTACTTTCAGGAAGAAAAATAGGCCACGTCCTTGATTTGGTGTGCTTCAAAAATCTAATTGATCCACTATTTCACCTACTAGAAATAACTCCCTTGAAGATATTTTGGCCTTTCCCTCTTTTTGCTATGATTTTAGCCCTCAGGCTATCTTTTCCCCTTTTTGGTTTTATCTTTTCCTAGAATTTGAGCTCTCGGGGCTATATCCTCAGCCTTGCTGGCTCTTTACATTCTTCCATCAATGGTTCTTCCTCTTGGAATTTTGGCCTTTGAATGCATTTGAGTCTATCATCCTCCTTATAAATTCCTTTGTGTCTTTCCCACTTGCTTTAGTTGTTTTCTACTAATCTCAACAAGTGACACATGGCGTGTTCTACTGTGAAATAGGTGAGGACATGTGGCAGTATCTGCTTACCTTATCAACTCACTCAGGGCCCACCATAGTCTTTACAAAACAAAAGGGAGAGACCACAGATGTTGACACTTGGTGGCTTCCATCAAGCTTTACCAAGGACATGTGGCAACTTTCATAGCTTTGAAACTTATTAGAAACTATGTCATGGTAGATGACACTTGGCAGCTTCTGCTTCGACTCTATAAGGGGCATGTGGCAGCTTCTGCTGCACTTTGTCTTTTTCCATCGAATTTTTTTTTTTAGAATTTTCTCTTCAGTTGAGCTTTTCCTTTTTTGGTGGACTTTTCTTTCAAACAAAAAGTCTTTACTTTGTCTTTTTCTACCGGGCTTTGGCTTTCAGGCTTTTCCTTCAGACAAAAAGTTTGAAGAAATTCCTTTGGACAAAATGTCTGAAGGGAAGCTTCACTTCTTTTCCTTAGCCATTTCAATCATTTAAATTTCTTCGGGCTTTCTTCCCAAGTGAATTCCTTCAGAAAAAATTTTCAAAGGGATTTTTCCTTGGTTATTTTCCTATAGAAAAACCTTTCCAAAGGAATTCTTTTGGCCTCCTTCACTTAGTCATTTCCATCAAACAAAAAGTCTGTAGGAATTGTTCCTTTTGGGCCTTGAACCAAATCCGAAGGAATTCTATATTTTTTAGCTTCTCTATGACCCTTGAACCAATGTTCCCTACCCTCTGCAAGGGCACTTGGCTCTTTGGCTTTGGGGCAGCCCCTTGAACTTGTTGACTGAACCAACTAATTAAACCATCTTTGGTTCAATGGTTTAATCTTGCATTTAAAGCCATCCTTTTGTCTAAGTCTTTTTGATCTCTTTGAACTGATTGAACCCATTGAACTAGTTTGGTTCAAGGTTCAATGGTTCAATGGTTCATTCCTTTGCTTTTCACTAAGTCCTTTGATCACTCGAACAAAACACGTTGAACCAATCACTCGTTGAACTTTTGAACCATTGAAGCAGTTGAACTTGTTGAACCTTTGTCGAAGTGCTTAACTTATTGAACCCATTGAACCCATTGAACCAAAATGGTTCAAGGTTCAATGGTTCAATGGTTTAATGTTTCATTCCTTGCTTAGAAGCTTGTTGATGAATAGTTTTGGTTGAAGCAAGTCGTTAAATGAATCCTAAAAATGACTAAGTGTTGGAAACTTGTTATTTTGATTGAACTCGCCTGTAGAAGCCTTTGAACCTATTGAACCTACTAATTTCAACATGTTGAGTCCATAGAAACATATCTACAGAGTCTGTAGATTTCTATAAAAGCTTTGAAAAATGAGGAATTTAAAATCTCAGAACAAATTTTGAGAAGGGGAGAGATAATTTTGGTCTTGTAGGGCCAAAATAGTTCATATGTTGTCCCAAAAATGATAAGTCTATTTTTGGAGACAACAAGTATCACAATAGAAACACCTCTAGACTTGTGGTTAGCCTAAGGAATGAGGTGAATATCTAGATAGGGCTAGCTCCCTTGATGTACCACTTTGGATCACACTACAACTAACTTGGGTGGTGAAAATGGAGAGAGATAACTAAAAACATACTATCCTAAGGGAGGTGATACACTAAATAGATTGATGACTTCCAACCATATGCATGTTACACTTAAAATCAAAGGAAAAATTGAACATACACTTCTCCAATCTCCATCTTCTCACATCAATACTACATTATGAGGTTATGGATTAATGTGCAAAGATAGGAATACTAGATAAGAGGCCTATGAGGGAACTAATGAATAGAATAACTCACTCAATCCTTTATATTTCATAGAACACTTCACATGCCCTGCAAGAAGAAGCTTTCCAATTGTAATTAGATAATATAATGAAAAAAATCATTTTAAGGAAACAAGAGATATCACTTAAGAAAAATCAAACATTCCAAATGAACAAACTAATAAAATTCATGGACAAGGTAACAATCAGTAGTCTTATTGATCAAAAGCTAAAATTTCTAGTTCTTATAGAAATTGAGAAAGAGAGAAGAAGAGAGAAGTTTAAGGGTCACAAGGACAATTCTAAATCTAAGAGAATAAATTGCGTATGCATGAGAAGAGTATATTTTATAAACCATGTAAGGTTAAGAAGCCTAAGTGTCCATCCAAGTCATCAAACTCTTGCAAAGTGGCATAAAACTCTTCATTTTAGCTTATAAAAATTGCCTTCATGATTGGCCCTATTTGAATTACTTATAATTTATTAGTAATATATTTGATAATTGGGATGAATTTTAAGGGTCTTATGCATGCCTCTCTATACATTGGTTATAGGCTTGGTGATCTAGAATCATCCCAAACTAAGCTATCATCATTTGTTGTCAAGAAAACTCTTCTTCCATGTACCTTACACACTTTGCCTCAAAATTGGCATTAGTTTCCCATGAAAATACATGGGAAGGAGTGTATTACACATTTAAATACCCTCCATGTCCTTATAATCATTAGGGGTACCTTAAATTCATCTCACTTAAAGTTTTCTACCCTTCTCACTAACTTGTCCACTAGGCCAGTTTTGATTGGCTAAAATGAGATCTATTGTTCAAAATATTATAAGTTTTTATGGATTATTAAATTGAAATTATGGGTTATACCAAGTATTTATATTCCTCCCAAAGTTGGTTTCATCTTTAGACTTCTCTTAGAACCTACACAACATAAAAATGGTAAAAATTAGCCTATTTCTCACCCCATCCGTATAGGTCCATATAAATAAAAAGCATGGAAGAGATCCTTATTGAGTCCTATAAAAATTATAATAGTTTTTATGTATAAAATATTCCATTAAATTTCATATCCGGCTTCATTTCTCCAATTGGGTCATAAAAAGGGTTTTGGAGGGTTTTAGGCTTGTCTAACCTCTTAAGGTTCATTCATAAAAACCTGATGTCCAAAATGAATAAAAATTCCAAAAAAATGTCCTTAAAGACCCATAAAAGCCTCTTATAATTTCTGTCTTCCATTTAAGGATTCAAGAAAGATATGAGCATTTGGATTTGACCTATCGAGCTCTTTTCTTCAATTCGTATAGGTCTAGTGTTGTTTTTGAGCCAAAATGGCTTCCTCATGGGTTTATTTTCCTTATAGTAGATTTAATACTTATTATATGACCTCAAAAACACTCTCAAATAAATTATAAATCTTGGTTAAGAGTAAAAAATAAATTGACCTATCATATGAAGACTAGGTCTAGCCATGTCAAGTAGGCTTGAGCTATCCTTGAGGTGAAAAATGTGTTATTGGTGGTTTAAATTATTTATTATAGATTAAAAAAATGTCTAATTATATCCCATATACATTATAAAATTTATTAAAATTTCCTAACAAGGATTCAAGTGAGAGCAACCCTCTATTTGGCCTTTAGGCATACCCTTGCTTCATGAGCCTGTCTGCAACCTTAAGAGGTTTGGACCTCTTTATTTATTTTTATCTCTATATGATTTTAATATAGGTATTAAAATTCATCACATCTTATTTTAATGTCTACTCATCTTTTTACCTCACCCTAACACCCTTCTTCCTCAAATTGATAGTGTATGCATGAGGAGAAGTATCCCCTATCTGAGACAAAATACGGGGTAATTACCCTAGTCTCTTAGAAAAAATTAGTATTTAATAGTATTATTTAGGTTTTTATGACATTTTTTACCAAAATTCAACCATTTTAAACACCATTTGACGTTATAAATTCCTTATAAACCAAGATTGATTGTTAGGAAGATAGGCTATGTATATGACAGTCATAGACTAACTACATTTTTATTTTTTTGAACCCTTTATTGGAATGATATCACCATTATATCTCCATGATACATTAATTCTTGTCATTTGGTATATTATTTATCATTTAATTCTTTATACTCTTTCCAAACCTTGCTTTGTTTATGCCCTAACATGATTATCTTAGGCTGAGGTCAATTCTTGACTATACCCTACTTTGTAGGTGTGTATAGGGGTTTTAGGGAAATTTTTATGGTTATTTTACTCCTATTTTTATTTTATGGATTCAATATACCATTTATTTAAATAATCACATGTTTGGTTTATCATCCATACTCATGTTTACTTCATCATAAGCACCTTTGGCTACAACTGGGTTCCTTACTGTCTGCTAATTGAGACACCCTAAGTTTACCCCTATATATAGGTTAATGTAATTTTAATATAGATTATTAATCTCATAATATCCATGTATAAGGTTCCTATTTTTTTTGGTTCATCATATTATCCTTTCCAAGCATTCTACCTGTAATTTTAACTCACTAGACTGAATGTTCTCCAAGATAACTGAAAAATATTGAGTGTGGACTATTGTAGGTTACATGAGTGTACCTTAGACCTCATGTTAGATACATTGAATATTTAAATAAATCATTTTATGTTTAAAAATTCATGATTTAACTATATTATTCCTTGGATAACCTTAAAACTTTGCATCATCCTTTAGGTCACTGTCCAGGTTGATATGCTTTGCCTCTAAACCCTGATGTAGGTGTGCATTGAGATGATGAGGACTAATCATGGTGTTTTAAGAATTTTAATTAATAATTAGATAATTATATCATATATTACATATTTATATTCACCTTTCATTCCTTAAAATACCACCTATACATCATATATCAACCTACCCTACTGTAGGTTGCCTATCTCCATAATGTACAAACTATAGGTATGAAAAAGGAACAAAACCATCTATCCTCTCCCCTTGATGATTATTTATTAAATATATTTAAATTTTATCCTTTTTAATCACTTCACCTTATTATCATGGTCTAATACCAATTTTGAAAACAAAATTTGTTCAAATTCCAAAATTTTATAGATAACATTGATTATTGTCAAAGCAAAAATCGGCATGTTTGATCCTTTCAATAACTAGTCTCTATTTCTCCTCTTGAACTCCTTATTTTCAAGTTCCTTATAAATTATAGATAATACCAATAAATATCATTATAAATCATCAAAACCTCATGTATCCATGTCATATGTTTTTCACAAAATGCTCAAGGGGCTCTATTTTCACCTTTTGGGGACAAAGGGCTTAAACACAGCTATTTGGTCTTAGAAAGTGATCTACGACCCAATTTTCTCATTTTAAACTTAAAATATGTATATAATTAGGATTTATTTTCATTTATACCTAAAAGAGAGCTTAAACATCAATATTAACACCTCAAAAAGGCTCTTTGAATTCTTTGCCAAGTCACTTGTAGGTGAACCTTGAAAGGTATGCAGGAAGATTATGTATAGGTGTTAATAATGCATTTAAAGTATATTAAAATAATTTTAATTGGATTTTTAAGACACCTAAATGTATTAAAAGGTTGTGTTCCAAGTTTTTTACATGGTTTCCTTCCAGGTACTTGTGGATGAACATTTTCATGGTAGACTGTGTAAGTGACTATGTATGACTTCCATAGTCTCTTCTTATTGAAAAATAAAGGTATATAACTAATTTCATAGTATAATAATGTGTTAAAAATATTTATACTCCCATTTCACTTCCATGAATCATTTTAAACATGCTTCACACATATGATTCCATGTGACTGCAAGTGGGAATGAGCAATGAGTTGGCTATGAGCCTAACAAGACTAATAACTTGATCCAAACATGGTGTTATGAGACTATACATGAGGATAGGATGATAAAAATGAAATTAAGACATGTAAATACACCATATCCTATTCACATGGAAGCCCATGTATGAATTTCAACCTTCTACAAGTGGAAATTGATTGAGACTACACATGGTGGTACCTTCCTATAAAGTGAGTTATTTGGACTATAAACTCAACTCCAAATGTGAAACCAATCATGGAGAACATGATAAAATGGATTAAACATACTTTGGGACCAATCTCATCAATTGAATTGTATAAACCTTCCCAAACAAGAGCAAAACCTACAGGGTGTACAGATAAGTAGGTAGAAAAATATAGTCATCTTCATGATGATGGTTCATGAATAAAAAGCCACCATTATTTAAAATCATTATATAGAAATGAAGTTATATAAGTTTAATACAACCTCCTAGAATCATTTGACTTGAAACCTTCTCATTTGTCTATACTGAGCAAAAACCTAAAAATGTCACTTATGCATGACAAGAAGGGTAAAAAAGTAGCAAAATGGTTTTGGGCCAAAAATGTAACTAAGCTTGGTGAAGCTGAAGAGACACACCATGATCCTCTCCCACATGGAACACTTCTCCATGAGCCGTATAAATGGCAAATTCACTTTTTTCCTTAATAAAACTACCTTTTATTTTGATGAACCTACCAATTTTTAGTTACATCAGTTACTTAAGACCATTAGGGACACATGGGATGTGAAATCATGTTTTTTAACCTTCAAACTTCCCAAAAAACTTGTACAACTCATTAAATTCACCTTTTTGACCCCTAAAATGACTCAAAAGGACATGTTGGCTAATGAAATAAGTAACCAAGGCTAACATATCATTTAGTAGCATTAAATAACCTATGATATACCTTATGATCAAACATTAAACCCATAAAACACCTAAAACTCATGTTTTTACTTAGGGGTGCCCCAATTTGACCTAAAAGTCAAATTTGGTTAAAACCTTGGATTAGGGAGTGAAAAAGTGGAACCAAGTGAAGGTAAGAACATTTGGAAAAGAAGGTATAGGTTAGTGAGGACCAAAAGAGAGTGAATAGGACTAGACATGTTTTTATGATTAAGTTGGTGTAGGAGGACATACTGGTCTATGGACCTAATGAGCCTAGAGGAGGTAGAATGAACAAGTTGTTCAAGAGGATGTTTGAGAGAGTATATTATGAGAAAAGGCAAGGTGAAGGCTAAATGAGCTTATTGGTTGATCTAAGAGGTAAATAAAATTATGGACTATGCGTATGAACATTTGGTAATGTTGATGTTGTTATGATAGAGTTGTTGTAGGTGTGTTAAAGTGAGAGACTTGGGAGAGTTTTGAGAGAGGCTTGTGTATGTGAATTAGGGAGTGAAGGAGGGGTAGAGTGCCTTATGTATGAGTTGATGATTAGATCAGTTTGAGGAATATTTGTATGACCTATTTGTCATAATTTTATTATCATAATAGTGCTCTTACTATTTGAGTATGAGCAAAGGTAAAGATTGATAATCAGAGGTCCATTAGTAAGTGTTGAAGACATCAGTTCTTAGGTGGATGCGTTCATAGGTGTTTTTGTTTCATCTCAATATCTAAGGTGGTTATATCCTCCTTACAAGGTGAAACTTTCTAAAAGTTTGGTTATTGTTATACTTCAACTATATAGGTGTTGAAGCACCTTGTGAGATTGTAGTCTCACTAAATAGGGATTGTAGTTCCTTGATCAGTTAGATCTAGTCTAAATTGGTTCTTATTATTATAGGATAGTAGTCTAATTGAAGGTTCTAGTGGGTTTTATTCCCCAAGAGGGTTTCTCATGTATGTCACGTGTTATGTGATTGATCTTGCATTGTTGTAATGAATGATATGTATGCTTCATGAATGATTGTGGTAATTGATTAAGTGTTTGTAATGATTAGAATTGAAGTTGGATTATTTGGTTTCACTGATTCACCTCCCCCATATTAATGATTTTACCTCTAAAAATTAGTATCAAAGTGGGTCCTTTATATGAATCCCAAAAAATTGAAGGTTATCCTAAGTAGGTACAAAAATGGCTATGCAATTGAAGAAATAAAATCAATAGTGGAAGGTTGTGATCAAGGCAATTGAAGAATAGATATTTACTTTGAAGAAAGATGCCAAAGAGGATGAGAATGTTATCAATGATCTCAATGTTTAGCTAGTATATGCCAAGAGAAGTTTGTATTAAAGAAAAAAGGACATCATTTGTGATGAATAAGTTTGCCATGATAGTGAAGAAGAAGTTGATCTAGAAGCTAAGCTCATGGGTGCACTAGGTGAACTAAAGGAGAGAAAGAAGAATAATCATAAGATGAGAAATATAATCAAATGTCTTGAAGCACAAGTTAATTAATTTTGAGGGAAGTTTGATATATCAATCATGTATAATAAAGGATGACATGGATAAAAAATCTAAGAGTGATAAGGAGACTATCCAAGTTATTAGAGGCTAGTTAATGGCTACAATTTCAAGTGTAAGAGCTAAACAGGATGAGATAATTCAATTAAAAACCATGCTAAGTTCATTGATGGATGAGAATGATAAATTTGTTGTCAAGATAAGCAATCTTGAAGAAGATCAAAAGAATTTAGATCAGGTCAAGAACAATGAAAGAAGACCAATTAGATAACCAAATGCTCCAAGGTATGATAGTTTATTTCATGGCCATTATTATACATGTAATAAATATGTTCATAGAGCTAAGGAATATAAAAGGAATTTAGTCAAGAATGTGTCCTCATGGAGCCTTTGAAGAAGAAGAAATTAGTCTTGGAGAAATCATAACTCAAATTAGTCAAAATTATGTTGAATGATGTTATTTATTTCAATTGTCATAAGAGTGGACATATTGCTAGATTCTATTCAAATGGTGTTAAAATGTTTTCAAAGTATGTCAAAAGATATAGAGATCTTAGAAGATATTATAAAATAAAAACTCAAGTATGGAAACCAAAGGTAATCATTACTAATTCTTCTAGTCATAAAGATGATAAGAAAGTTGCTCTAAAAGTCTATCTTTCAAATCAATCTAAACTTAAAGTTCAAATTGGTAAGTTGGCTATAGAAGATGAGAAGATTCAAAATATGGTATGGAGACCTGAGGTAGTAAAGACTAAGGAGGTTAATATTTTTGTGTCTAAGAGTCTTGATGGATTCATTGGAAATGTGGAAAAGGGATCAGAAGTGAAGGGGAATCAAGAGTTTCTATTGTCAGCATTTATTGACAAGTTTGAAGTAGAGAATATGTCAACTATCTAGATAGAAAAAGAAAAACAAAAGTCAATTAAAGTTAAGCTCAAGAAGAAATCCAAGGTGTTGATTAAGGCTATTTCTAAGCCTAAGAAGAAGAAGAACTATCAATATTAGATGACCAAGGAGGAAAAGGAATATGAGGAGTTATGGGAAACTCTTGGTTTCACATTGTTTTAGGATATTATGGGTCATGGTGTCTCTATCTAGGCTTCAAGGAGACACTTGTCAGTTAGAAGAATCTTGGTGGTTATCAAATATTGTTTGATTAGATGGTATGAAAACAAGGTATGTTTGTACATTCTTTTTATATATCTATTTGTTGGAGAAAAGAAGCTTGTGAATAATCTCATTGGTCCTATATCAAGGAGTTGGCTTGTTGATCATGGTTTGGATTATCTAGTATAAAGGAAAGTTTTAAAATATCTATCTACATATCAGTCTATGGAAGATGTTAGGTGAGCCCATAAGTTTAATACATCTCTTCTAGGCCTAGTCCTAGATCTTTCTAAGCCTAGCAAATATTTTAGAGTATTTGGGTATGCCATATAAGTTTAGTGGCTTGAAGATGTGCATTATGTGAGGGGGAGCATATATGAAGTGTCTATGTCTATGATTCTTAAGAGACTCCTTTTAGTATAGAATCAAGTGTTGTTATGGTGATATTTTGAAGGTCTTATAAGGCTAAAGATGAGTATTTTAAGATTTTTTGAAGATGTCATGTTCTGAGTGAAGCATGAAGTTAGGGGGAACAACAAGTTCATGAGGTTACTCTAGAGGTTTGTGAAGGAGCTATTATGTAGGGTCAAAATGGGTGGTTCCATGTGGATTAATGATATTGATGCAATTTCAAGTAGATTTTGGTGGTTAGAAAGGTCTATACATTTCATTGTGATGTTCTCCAAGTGCTTTTGAAGTCTAAAGGTATGTTTGTTCCAATTGAATATTTTTGAGTGTTATCAGTTTTCTTAGTTTTTACTTAAGGTCAAGCAGGCCTAAAATGGGTTAAGGAAGTCATGGATCCCAAAGGTTTTAAGATTTAAATATTACTCCATAATTGTGTGATGACTATCTCTAGGTGTGAAATAATTTTAAAAGGTGTACGTTGATCAGAAGGAGGTTTGTTGACCTTATTATTTTTGAGATTCTAAGGTTTTGAGCTATGATATAAAAGTGGTTTGCCTTATGATTTGAGGTATAAGGAATTTTAATAGGCTAAATGGGCCAAATGGGTTATCAAATCAAGTTTCATAGAGATGTAAAGGTTTGTTGTTTCCAAATTATTCCTATTTTTGTCAAGATGGAGGCTTAATTGGCTAGTAGGTTTACGAAGGAAGCATGTTACATAAGATGATCTACATGGTTAAAATTGGTGTGATTGAGTGGGGATATGATAATTCTCCATATATGAATTTTTAGGTCTTGAAGATGTGTATACTAAAAATTGTGGGCTCTACAAGTTTTAGGTAGCACTACAAGAAGGCTAGATAGGCCTAGTTTGAAGAAGAGTGATTTTTGATTAGTTTATACAAAAGAGAAAGGTATGTTTATTTCATGGAGAGTTCTCAAGCTGGTTGAGAACATGTTTCCTATTTGGTGAGTGGCATGAAGTTCTATTAGTGGTCCTTATAGTAGCTTGAGAGAGAAGGCTAGTAAGTTATGTGGTGGTTCTTAATGGTGTTTAGATATCTAAAGATGATCATGTGATGAAATGGATTAGGAATATTATGTGGATTCCCTCTAAAATGTTTCTTGATAATTTATATTATATTTTACTATTTTTATGTATTCATTATTCATTAGTTATAGTGCTTGGTTGAAGAGAGTGTTGGTATGAAGCAAGAGGAAGTTATCAAGGAAAGAAGAGATTATCTCAAGGTAAGGGGGAGTTTGTATCATATTTATAAGATGTTACTTTCCTATTTATGGTGTTTTTATGTCCTCAATATCATTTGGTACCCACTTTTTCATTATGTCAAAGGGGGAGAAAGTTCTTATAATGAGAATGCTTGAAGAGAGAGAAGGTGAGCTGAATGATTTTTGTTGACATCAATGACAAAGGGGGAGATTGTTGGATAGTTATCAATGATGTCATGGTGATTTCATAGAGGTGTATTGGTGAGTGGATGAAGTGCCTTGATAGTCTATATGATAATGACAAAGTGTACAATGTGATTTTCCTAGTATGCTTGGTTGATCTTATGTTTTGGCATGGTTAGAGATGTTTAGGGATGAGTATAGAGCATTAAGAATGTGAAAAAGGTCCCTAAGATGTTTTCTAAGAATTGAGTGTTTATGTGCATAAGTGGAATTCATCTATTTATCCATAGTTTTCATCTAGACATTTTGGGTCCAGTGCCAAATAAATTAAGTAGGTAGTTTGATAACATCACCATTGCCACATATGGATGAGTTAGGAGAAAATTGTCACATGGGTTTGTTAAATATTGTGCCTATTTCTTATAAACTAAATATTAGGTCATTCACCTAAACTCATCAAAAGATATGAAAGTGCAAAGTTGGGATCCCAAGCATTTTGACAGTGTTTTCCCATACTTTTCCAATTTTGCATAAGGCAAGAAATAGCCGAGTAAGCATTTTAATGGTATTATATCTCACACGTGTGGAAATTTCAAGATAAGTTGATCATATGGGTTTGTTTAGTTTTGTGCTTAGTTCATCTATCATAAATGTTAGGTCATGTGATGTAACAACGAAAAATCTATGCAAGTTAAAATTTGGTCTCCCAAACAAGTTTTAAGCATAGTTGGCTCTATGATAGAAGATTTTGAGAAGTATTTTTAATGGTGATATACCTCACACATGTGAGGGTTCTAGGATAATATTATTATATGGTTGGATTCTCCTATGCAAGGAGATAATATTGTCCAAATTTTAGATCATGTATCAAAGTGCATAAAAATATATGACTATGTAAAGTTGGCCTTATAGGTAGATAAGGTTCCCATACTTAGTCAAATTTTCACAAGTTAATGTTTGAGAAACATCGATGGTGCATGTTTCTCTAAGAAATTAGAAAGCAGAGAGATGAGGATAAGTGCATGATGTTTAATATTGAGTAAAGATAAAGGCTAAGCTTCTTTCAAGGATCAATGGTGAGTGAGTGATCACACATATATAGATCAATGGTGTGTATTAAAGTTAATAGGTCAAAATGATATCTATTTAGCATTGTTAAAGACTAAACTATGTACAAGAGATTGATGGTGCATGATGATTCAACATTGCAAGATTGCATGAGATGAGGTCAAAGTTATTGAGGTTTAATGTTTGAGCATTGGTGCTTATGAATTAATGTTTAAAAAATATCGATGGTGCAAAATTGATATAAATCTAAGAGGACATTATATGCACACATATTTTTCAAAGTTTAACTATGACCATTTTCATTTGGTTATTTGAAATTATGAAAGAAAAACTAGTGTTTAGTTTTTCGGCCATAACTTTTAATCCAAGTAAAATTTGATAGTGTAGTAAAAATAAAAGTTGTATAAGATTCCAAGTAACATTTGGAAATATTAATTTGAAGATCTAAAAGTGTGTATAGACATATTTATAAAGTTCAAAGTTGACCATGTTTTTTAATTTGTTATGCAAGTGACCCAAGAAGGATATTCGAGCTTGTTTTAATGTTATTTCAATATCTATTGATGAATTATATATTTGGGAGTGTTTTAGACTCCATGAGGACCATATGTGTGTGTTATGAAGGTTTTAACATTTGTATGTAGTATGAATAAATCTTAATATGGTGATTGTGTGTTCATTCATGGTGACTGTGTGCATAGAATGTTGATTGAGCTTACACAGAAGAGTGAAATGATGAATATAAGAATTTGAGAATGAATAAGGGGTCATGTAGTGTTGAACTATACATTTATAAGTGTTCATATGTTTTTTATTATTATGTTCTAAATTTGTGAATATGTCTCCATGAGACCTATAATAGATACAAGGGCCTTATTAAAAGGTGTAGTTGCTTAAGGGTGACCCATAGATGCTATGTTTAACCTATTAAGATTGTACTAAGTTGTGTCTTGGTGAGATAGATGTATTAATGGTTAAGACATGATTAATGGCTGACCAAGATGTTGATAATCATGATAGCTCTATAAATGATAAAACCAAAGATGATGGTTTCTAGACTTGTAAGACTTAGATAAGGGAGTATGAATGTGGAACCAAGTGAAGGTAATAACATTTGAAAGATAAGGTATGGGTTAGAGAGGAATAAAAGAGAGTGAAGAGGATCAAACATTCTTGTATAATTAAGTTGATACATGACGACATACAAGTTAGTGGACCTAATGAGCCTAGAGGAGGTAGAATGGGAAAGTTACTCAAGAGGCTATTTGAGAGAGTATATTATGAGCAAAGGCAAGGTGAAAATTGTATGAGCTTGGTGGTTAATTAGAGAGGTAGATCAAAGTGTGGATTGTGTATTTGACCATCTAGTCATGTTACTATTTTTATGATAGAGTTGTTGCAGGTGTGCTGAAGTGAGAGACTTGGGAGAGTTTTGAGAGAGGCTGGTGTATGTGTATTGGGGAGTGAATGAGGGGTAGATTTCCTTGTGGATGAGTTGATGATCATATCAGTTTGATAACTATTTTTATGACCTATTGGTCATAATTATGTTGGTATAATAGTGTTCTTATTATTTGAGTATGATTGATGGTGAAGAGTGATAATCAGAGGTCCATCATCAGATGTTGAATACATCAATTGAAAGGTGGATGTGTTCATAGGTGTTGTTGTGGTAGCTCAGCATCTAAGGTGGTTTTATCCTCTTTACAAGGTGAAACTTACTAAAAGTTTTGTTTTTGTTTTTTCATCTCAACTATATAGGTGTTAAAGCACCTTGTGGGATTCTAGTCTCACTAAATAGGGATTGTAACTCCTTAATTAGTTGTAAATGGTCTAAATTGGTTCTTTTTATTATAGGATAATACTCAAATTCCAGGTTCTAGTGGGTTTTATTTCCTAAGAATTTTTCCCATGTATGTCATGTATTATGTTATTGATATTGTATTATTGTTATGAATGATGTGTATACTTCATGAATGCTTATGGTAACTAATTAAGTGTTTATAAAGATAAGAATTTAAGTTAGATTATTTGGGCTCATTGATTCACCCCCCTCTTAATGATTTTACCCCTAATAGTGTGTTCACCCTATTATAATTTTCAAAATGTGGTCTTAGTGGGTGATTTGCTCACATCCCTTCCTTGATGTTTTTGAACTTTAGCTAATGTCATGACAGGTATATCACCATGAGGCATTGGAGGACTTTGTTTTGGAGGAGGCATGGTGTCATGTAATTGAAAAGTGGGACCCTTATGCATATAATAATTTTAACATACTTCTTTACTTGTATTCATCACCATCTCACCTAATTTCCACCATAGAGAAAAACATTAACCTTCTTGTGCAAGGTTATTTTATGTTGGTACCAATGGTCTTAAACTGCTTACAACATTATGGTTATATGTATTGTAAAGTCTATCTTGTGTGATCTACCCTTGGCCTTGTTAGTTGGGTGGATAAGTGGGTTTATTATATGGATAAGATGGATATGGGGTCTGATAAGGGGATGTATAGGGTCTATATTAAGTATGTTTTTGCCTCTCTAAGGCTACCAATTTATTATTTTGAACTTTTATTAACCCCTCAATCTTACCAAACCTATCTACTTGGGTTCCATTAGATTGGTCTTGGTTGTTTGGAGTTGGAAATGGAGAAATGGTGGGGGCACTGGGTTGCCTCTTTTGAAATAGGGGCACAAAGTTCCTTGGAGTCAACTTTCCTACTTGAATCAAGTAGTTTTTTGCTCTTATGGAGATTTCATATGCCTCTAGAAATGTGGTCCCACCCATGGACTATCTCATTAAAGTAAAATCAAAATTCAAGGTCCTTAGGTAGTATATGAAGGCATAATTAGGTGTAGGTTTGATAATGACATGGATCCTATCCGAAGTTTTTTGAAATCTATAGTTAAAGTCAACCATGGATTCTTGGGGTGCCCTCTTAATTGAGGTGAGTTTCTCAACTAGTGACACATGATCACTTCTATTTTCAAAATTATTACAAAGACACTCACCAAATTCATCCCAAGTGTTTATGGATGTAGGAGTGAGGCCTATATACCATTGAATATATTTGCCTCTCAAGGAGGTTGTTATGCATCTTATGGCTATATTTTCTTGGGTGATGTTTTGTATTGAGCATAACTTGTCTATATTAGTTATGTGTTTCACAAGAGTGGTGGAGTTTTCCCCTATGAATTACGATAGAATATTCAAGGTAGTAGTTTGGAAATCATAAAATTAGTTATGGTTTAAATGGATGCCACCATTAAAAAGTACAAATACATGCATTCTAAGCCTTGCCATTAAGATTAGAGAACTGGAAGTAGGTTGTGTATGGATAGAATTGGTATAACTGGGAACTTGGGAGAATTATGGGTGTTGGATTTGGGCTAAATATAGGAAACCTCTTTATCCTTTTAATATCTAAATATATCTCAACAAATTCAATCTACTTACCTTTTGAATCTGACCTAGTGGACACCTTTTGCATAAAACTACCTTCCAATCTACTACTGATTGTCCTTAGCCTTCTAAACATCTATCAACACTATAACAAATTATAAAAGTAGGTATCCAAAGCACTTGATAGATAGTCCCACTGGGCATGCCATAACTATTAGGTAATTAGGTTTCACCCTTGCAAAGGAAAAGACTATTGACATCTACCCCAAACCTAGACTAACATTAGAGTGACCTATAGGTTGTGGGTTACCTAAGATGTAGGTCAAACCTATAGTTTTAATGGGGATATATCCATTTATTTTTAATTTCAACTCTATATAACACCTAATCTTATTGTAATTAATATTTAAAAGAGATGAAAACTAAAAAAAGAACCTACTTTAAAGTGGTGATGCACCAATGATTAAAGATCCTTTCTTAGTCTATCCTTTGAAATCCACTAATGAACCTGATGAAGACTAAAAATAATTATACCTATTTATGGTTTTATAAGAATTAATGTTTCATATTGAGGTTGATTAATATTTTTTAAATTTGAATGACAAATGCCTAGATCTGCATAAGACACTATTGGCTTATGACACTTTAAGAACACCTCTACTTATTAACACTTCATACAATTTGAAATAGAATAGTAACCTGAAGTTAGGTGCATGAAAGGAATTACATATGAAAAAATCATTCATAAATTCTAAAAATCAACTCTCGTGAATCAAACTAGCATTCAACAAGAAATCTTTAAGTATTCTCTTATTGATTTAAAAGAGTACAAGGCAGTTATTTTAGAGATTTAATACACCCAATTTAGGTATGATAGAGTAAGATCTTAATGCCTTATTAAATAAAAAAAAATTAGAGATAAAATACAATATTATAGTCACCTATTATTATATTTTCCAATGATTCAAGGTGATTTATCAATGACACAATGCCATCCTATGCCTGCTAGACTTTTCTACTTGCAACTTAAGTATGTCTATTTTGCTTGTTCTTCATATTTTTTCTTATCTACTTATTAGGTGATTAGAACATATGAATTAAGAATTAAATTAATCTAATAGGGCTTAAAATATAATTTATGAACTCAATGTATCAACACTTAGGCCTTTTGTCAACTATCTTTTACTTGTAATTACATTGACTTTCCTAGACTAGGCCTTTAAGACCAGTTCCACAGACTAGATTTTTAGAATGAGATAGAAGATCTATTTTTAGGCAAATTAATACATAATTTTAATATTATAAAGGTATAATAATCATTTAAATTACTTCTCCCATAGTTTTAAACTATTGGTTAGGAACTGTAACACATATTATACCAAAAACCCTATAAACTTGTACTTTTAGGAGGTGTCCATATAGTCTTTGTACCATCAAGTGCCATAGACATGAGCCTCTCTAAGTTGGAAACGTAATTTATTTTTTAGTCAAGATATTTATATGTTTTCAAATGCATTTTTCATTATACCTTCCTAATCGAGTCATTATTAGGGTTTAAGGGGGGTTTAAGAGTGTTTGGGGGTCTTAGGGATGGTTTATAGAGATCAAAACTTGGATCTCTGAACTAATTATTTCAAATTAAATCTAATATACATACCCACCTTCATAAAGTGTTTGGATCCACATAAATATCATCGAATCAATGATTATCATTTGAATATGTTCTTTGTGAGAGAAACATACTCATTAAGTAACTCATGTGTGTTTGTAGATAAAATGATCAACTATAGAGACTTATCCTAAGGTTCAAGGTGACAAATATATGTTTTAACATCATAATTATTCTTATATTTAAGTTTTAAAGTGTTATTGACACTCAAATGGCCATATGCTCCACCTTTTGGTAACATAGTCATAGTGGAGATGATGGATTAGTCTATTTGTAGACCTAAATCATGAATATTGGACTAAACCTTGGGGTTGTGAGCCACTCCTGCACTATATAAACCTTATAATTTCCTTAGAGTTCATATGGAGTATCATGATTGGCCTAATTAAGCCATTTTATTTCATTCAAAATCACACAATCATCTATCTCAACACTTATGTTTATTTTCTTTGTTGAACCAGTCGTGGAGGTCACTTTGATGACTACTAGAGGAATTTTTAAGATGATTTAGGACTTATTATCCTTTCTCAACTTCATTATGCACATAAATACTCCCCATCTCCTTTATTTTGAGCTCAAACTAACACATCCATTCTTATTTAGTATAGTTTCACTCTTGTACATGTCAACTAGTGAGTCACCATGATGTTTAGAGGACTTTAAGAGACCTTAAAGTTTATTTCATGGTCAAACTACCTCATCTAGATGGGTTTTGAGGCCAAACTCCACCATCAAGTCACTTCTAGGGTTTATGTTGTGTTTTAAACATCCACTATCTTAATAATGGTTCATAAAATATAGACGGCTAAACCAAGAACAAAGGCCATGAATATATAATACACTTACCTCATCATCTTCCATGAATGTCTTGGGTTTTCCATGCAAAGGATGTGTAGAGATAGGAATGTTTGAAGTTAAGTACACTATAGATTCATAATTGGTTGTTTATAGACCAATTATGATTATATATTTTCTTAAGGTTCATTCATAAAGGTTATCCCCCATTTCATGAATCTTTAGTCTATATAGGGAATTAGAATTCCATAAGATCTTTGGCCTTGATCATCTATGTGATGAAGTGGGTGAACATTTGAAGTTGAGCTTCAAGTTGATTATGTCTAGGGTGAGTGTCTCAAGCAAGGTTTTGAAGCCACTTTGCCTTGTTTATCACTTATTTTCAATTTAAAACTCATTATAATGGTCTTTCCATTATTCATACACCCCTCATTGACCATCAAATTTGTTTTAAGATCTTGGAGAAACCTTAAGATGGTAGTAGGGTCTATGAAGAGGCTTATGTACTTATCTACATTGGTCTATCTACAAGGGCACCTGATGTAATTATAAAAGAGAGACCCTTTGGATTAAATATAAGGACCTTAGTCATCATGTTTGATTTATCCAAAACCCTATGTGGATCCCAAACTATATATATATATATATATATATATATATATATATATATATATATATATATATATATATATATATATATATATATATATATATATGCTTCATGGCATGGATCCACCTTTCAACCCATAGAACTATCATATACAGGGCTTGGTATGAAATAAAATAGTGAGAATACCCACTATTTATCTATATTAAATGGAGGAATAGACACCTTTAATTCATCATGATGACCATTTTTACTAAATTTAGGACTTTTTCATGCATCTAAAGGTCTAAAACTATCATTTTGGCTTAGGTTGGTAGTAAACTACCTATTGAGTATGTGTTTGAGCATGAAAATTATTAGTATGGCCCTCTATACTATTTATTGAGGTATTTTTGATAATGGAGTGTCCATAAAATATTTCATATATGAAGATACTCTCATATGGTCACTTTCCAACTCTATCTGATTGCATACACTACCCTTCTTAATCTTAGGGCTCATGTTTAAGTATGCATGTGTTTTGAAGCCTATGTTGGTGTTCCTCTACCTTCTTAGATGTGAATACCATCAAAAATTAAATCTCTTTCAATATAAACCCTATTTATTCTCATATGATTATTTCCTTTTCAGACTAATCAAAGTATGGTTCTTCATATGCATTAATCTACGGTAGGTACACACTCATATATACTCACTGTGTATAAGGTCTAAGTATCATGTTTATATCAGAGGAGAGTGATCAATGATTTATTAAAATATAGTATCATATTCATATATTCACTCATCACCTTGGAATACATATTATCTTATGATCACACTAGTCCTCATTACTTTGAATGGTCTACATAGTGCCCTTTGGAGAATCTGTTATAGTAGGCTTAAAAGGGTTGGTTATAGGTGGCTATTTACCTTCTCAATTAGGTATATGACCATATAGGTCTAAAATTCTATGGTTTAATTTCTATTGAGGGTTATAAGTGGGTATTAATTTTTTTATCATGACCTAAACTAGGAATTAAGGTTGGATGAGTGCATAAAGTGTTAAGTTGTGGAGCTAAAAGCTTCACTAATGCAAATGTGGAGGTTGTTGAGTTACATAGTAACCGAGATCAGTCAAGCCAACTGATGTCAATCATATTTAGCTACACAGTAACTGGCATCAGTTATGGTCAGCCATCATCAGTCAGACAGGAACCGACATCGGTCACCTGTGTGTTTCCAAAACTGTTGTTCTGATTTTAGACAAATAGTTAGTTTGTATGTAAAGACTAATTTTAGTCTTGAGTCTGAATTTATAATTATTGTTTGTTTTGAGATCTATTTAAGAGACCCATGGGGCTATATTGTAATCAGGATGAAGAAGGATTAGATCCTCAAGTGTAAGATCTAGAAGGTCTGCAAGAGTGCAAGATCAGGAAGATCTATAGGTAAGCAAGGTCAGTTGATTTATGGGGTAGCAAGATCAAGAAGATCCACGGGTGTGTGTGTGTGTGTGTGTGTGTGCAAGCTCAATTAGATCTATAGGGTAGAAAGATCAAGAAGATCTACAACACACGGTGTACACAAGACCAATTAGATCTATAGGGTGAAATATCAAGAAGGTCTATGTATGAGAGTAGGCAACAACAACCATTGGGTTGATTATCACTAGAGGGAACAACTCAGTGTTGAGTTGGTTGTAATTGATTGAGAGAGAGAGAACTCTTGAGGGAGAATTACTGTATGCCCAAGAGGTATGGGAAGAAGATATTTCTTCATTGTATTTCCTTCTGGAAGAGTGTTAATATAGATTGTATTGTTTCTCGTATCACCTATTCTTTGTTGTTTCTGAATTCTAGTTACATATTACTTCTGGTTTAATTATGTGTTTAGTTGCTTATACAAAGGTAATCAATTGTACTCTTAGGAGAGGATCCTAATAGTTGGTATCAGAGCTATGATCACTAACAAGTGGTAGAGTGGGTTAGTGTTTGTTGATTACAGGTTCATTCACAGGGGTTTCTGTTTGAGTGAGAGTAAAGCAATGGTAGAAGAAAGTAAACTAAGAATGGAGAAATTCAATGGCAAGAATTATCAATTATGGAGGATGTAGATAGAATATTATCTATATCAAAAAGATCTGTACTTACCGTTGGGTGGGGTTTCAAGTAAGCCCACAAATATGCAAGATGAAGAATGGAATGTTCTTGATAGAAAGGCTCTGGGATCTATAAGGTTGAGCCTGGCATCGTCTGTGATTTCCAACTTATCACAAGCAAAGACAATGGTAGAGTTAATGGATACTTTGCAAAATTTATATGAAAAACCCTCAGCTTTGAATAAGGTATTTCTTATGAAGCAATTATTTAATTTGCAAATGCAGGAAGGTGGATCGGTATATAGTCATCTTAGTGATTTCCATGGATTAGTAAATCAGTTAGTTTCAGTCAAAATAGTTTTTTATGATGAAATTAAGGCTCTCTTAATCTTATGCTCTTTACTTGAAAGTTGGAATAGTTTGGTAATGGCAGTTAGTAATACTGCGTCTGCTTCAAATATCTTGAAAGTTGATGATGTTGTTAGTGTAATCTTGAATGAAGAAATTTGTAGGAAAAGCACAAGGGAAACATCAGAGAATGCTTTAAGTGTTGAAAGTAGGGGAAAGCAAAGAGAGAAGATCGAGCAAGGGAAATCAAGGTCAAAGATAGGCAGTAGATCCAAATCCAAAAATGGAGGTATAACCTACTAGAATTGTGGAAATAAAGGACATGCAAAGAAAGATTATTGGTTGGTAGAAGATCAACATGAAGGAAATAAAGAAGCAAAAGATGCAGGTATTGTTACACAGGATGCTCTTATATGTTCCTTGGATAAAGTAGAATCTTGGGTTTTATATTCTGGTGCCTCTTTCCATGCAACCCCAAATAGAGAATTTTTCCATGATTATGTCCATGGAGACTTTGGAAAGGTTTATTTAGGGGATGGTAAGCCTTGTCAAATTGTTGGCAAAGGGAAAGTGCATCTGAAATTATAGACTAGAAACATATGGGTGTTGAAGGATGTCATGCATGTTCCCATCCTGAAGAGGAGTCTAATTTCTATAGGAAAGTTGGGTGATGAGGGTTGTACAGTAACTCTCACAGCAAAATTTTGGAAAATTTCCAAGGGTGCACTTGTATTAGCAAGAGGTAAGAAAGTAGGTACACTTTATTTATCTATTTATATTACTGATTCTCCTTCTATTTTATCTACTTTAGATCTAGATGTAAAGATGTGGCACTATAGGCTTGGTCACATGAGTGAGAAGGGAATGCATGTTCTTAAGTCAAATGTTAAGAACTAGAAAGCCTTGGTTTTCAAGGAGAAGATGATGGACAAAGATCAGCTCAAGAGGCTGAATAATTTTGAGTAGGGAAATATTGATTTGGACAAGTTTATGATCCAAAATGAGGTTGTGGGTAAAAATCATCACTCATAGGAAAACACAGACACCGACATCGGTCAGGCAGTGATCAACATTGATCAGGTAGGAACTGATATCAGTCTGGTGGAGACCAAAGTTGGTGATGTCAGGCAAGTGGAAACTGACGTCGGTCAGGTAAGAACTGATGTTGGTTAGGTTAATAACATGGAACCAACATCAGTTGGGTGTAGATTGAGAGATGACTGGGATCGATCACTGTTAGAATAAAATTTGGGCAGATAGCAAGTTGTCAATGAGTCTTAAATGCCCATGAGGAGGTCTAAAAGGGTAAGTAAGCCTCAAATTATTTATTCCCCTTCTTTATACTACTTGTTGCTCACTGATGGTGGAAAAATTAGAAGTTTTGAAGAGGCAATGCAGGTAGAATCCAAGAAACAGTGGGAGCATGGCATGAATGAGGAAATTGAATCCTTGGAAGAGAACAAAATGTGGGATTTAGTAGAGTTGCTAGTCAAAAAGAAAGTACTAAAAGATGAATGGATTTATAGGTTAAAGAAAGGAGAGAATGGATAGGTGAGATAGAAGGCTAGGTTATATGGTCTTGAGCAAGCTCTAGGATAGTGGTATTTGAGGTTTAACAAGTTTATGACAAAGCATGGCTTTAGTCAATGTCAATGTGACCATTGTGTTTATTTTACTAGGTTGGATAATGATAGATACATTATCTTGTTACTGTATGTAGTGTATATGCTTGTTTTAGGGTCACATATGTAGGGAATTGCTGAGCTAAAGGTAAAAGTAGCTTAGAAATTTGCCAGGAAGGATTTAGGAGCAGCGAAGAAAATCCTTGGCATGAGTATTTCTAGAGACAAGGAAAATCACAGGTTGATTTTGTCTCAAGAGGATTATGTGAATAAGGTAGTGGAGAGGTTTGATAGACAAGATGTAAAACTGGTAAGCACACCTATGGTTGGAGAATTCAAGTTGAGTAAAGAATAGTGTCTTATATCACATAATGAGGTTGGGTACATGGTATGTACTAGAACTGATATTGCCTAAGCAGTGGGAGTTGTCAGCAAGTTTATGGCCAATCTAGGAAAGGAGCACTGGAAAGTAGTTTAGTGGATTCTCAGATAACTAAGAGGGACCAGCAGCAGGTATTTATGCTATGCAGGGTTAAACACTTCTCTACATGGGTATGTAGATTCAGATATGGTAGGTGACTTGGATGACAGGAGAAGCACCACAAGATATGTGTTCACTATTGGTGGAATAGTGTTTAGTTAGATTTTAGAGTTGTAGAAGGTTGTTGAAGTCATGGTGGCTAGCAAGGAAAAGATCCATATGGATAGGAACCCTGCAGGTATGGTAACAAAGCTGGGAATAAAGGAGAAGTTGAATCTTCATTTAACTTCTGTTGGTCTTCAAGATTAAAATTGAAGATGGAGATACAATCCAAAAACAAATTAGAGGATGTATAGATACAGGAACATGTGCATCTGTTTATCTCCAAGTGGGAGATTGTTAAGTTGTGGAGCTAAAAGCTTCACTAATGCAAATGTGGAGGTTGTTGAGTTACAGAGTAATCGACATCAGTCAGGCCAACCGATGTTGGTCATCTTCAGCTACATAGTAACTAGCATTGGTTATGGTTGGCCGGCATCAGTCAGATAAGAACCGACATCGGTCACCTGTGTGTTTCCAGAACAATTGTTCTAATTTTAGATAAACAATTTGTTTGCATGTAACAATTTTTTTAGTCTCGAGTCTGTGTTTCTAATTATTGTTTATTTTAGGATCTATTTAAGAGAGCATGGGGCTGTATTATAATCAAGACTAAGAAGGATTATATCCTCAAGTGTAATATCTAGTAGGTCTACAAGAGTGCAAGATCAGGAAGATCTACAGGTAAGCAAGGTCAGTTGATCTACGGGGTAGAAAGATCAAGAAGATCTATGGGTGTGTGTGTGTGTGTAAGCTCAGTTAGATCTATGGGGTAGCAAGATCAAGAAGATCTATAACACATGGTGTAAGCAAGACCAATTAGATATATAGGGTGAAAGATCAAGAAGGTATATGGATGAGAGTAGGCAACAACAACCATTGGGTTGATTGTCACTGGAGGTAACAACTTAGTGTTGAGTTGGTTGTAATTGATTGAGAGAGAGAGAACTCTTGAGGGAGAATTAATGTACACCCAAGAGGTGTGGGAAGAAGAGATTTATTCATTGTATTTCCTTCTAGAAGAGTGTTAATATAGATTGTATTGTTTCTTGTATCACCTATTCTTTGTTGTTTCTAAATTCTAGTTACATATTACTTCTAGTTTAATTTCGTGTTTAGTTGCTTATACAAAGGTAATCAATTGTACTCTTAGGAGAGGATCCTAATAGTTGGTATCAGAGCTAGGATCACTAACAAGTGGTAGATCAGGTTAGTGTTTGTTGATTATAGGTTCACTCACAGGGGTTTTTGTTTGAGTGGAAGTAAAGCAATGGCAGAAGAATTTAAACTAAGAATGGAGAAATTCAATGGCAAGAATTATCAATTATGGAGGATGTAGATAGAAGATTATTTGTATTATAAAGATCTGTACTTACCATTGGGTGGGGTTTCAAGTAAGCCCACAAATATGCAAGATGAAGAATGGAATGTTCTTGATAAAAAGGCTCTGGGATCTATAAGGTTGAGCCTGGCATCGTCTGTGATTTCCAACTTATCACAGGCAAAGACAATGGTAGAGTTAATGGATACTTTGGAAAATTTATATGAAAAACCCTCAGCTTCAAATAAGGTATTTCTTATGAAGTAATTATTTAATTTGCAAATGCAGGAAGGTGGATCGGTATATAGTCATCTTAGTGATTTCCATGGATTAGTAAATCAATTAGTTTTAGTCAAAATAGTTTTTGATGATGAAATTAAGGCTCTCTTAATCTTATGCTCTTTACCTAAAATTTGGAATAGTTTGGTAAAGGCAGTTAGTAATACTGCATCTGCTTCAAACATCTTGAAAGTTGATGTTGTTAGTGTAATCTTGAATGAATAAATTCACAGGAAAAGCATAGGGGAAACATCAGGGAATGCTTTAAGTGTTGAAATTCGGGGAAAGCAAAGAGAGAAGATCGAGAAAGGGAAATCAAGGTCAAAGATAGGTAGTGAGTATTAATTTTGTTAGCATGACCTAAACTAGGAATTAAGGTTTGATGAGTGAATAAAGATGATTATGGGGTGAAAGAGGGTGAAACATGAACAACAAAGTTAGAATACAATATAGATGGTAGTGAAAACATTTTAAAATTAAAAGAGTATTAAAATTACGTGAAATAGATGATAAGAAACCCTCTTTTACCAACTAAATATATCTTGAAGACCCTCACACACATACCAACCAAATATACTATTTTTTAGGTAGGGAAAGGGGTACACACAGTGCTAAAGAAAAACCTAGAAAACTCAGAAAAAACTTAATCTTTGCAAAAAACCTTAATTTATACTAAAATTGATTATATGTTTTTGTTTTTAGGCTTATGAAACTATCATTGAAGTTGGGAAAGTTGATCACAAGGTTATGATGATTATCTATTATCACTTCAATACTCTACCTCATGTTCTCTAGTTTCATTAGAAGGTTTTGCAGGTGTTATTAAGCCATGCATAGTGTTCATCATAAAATGGTCTTCAAGTATGCACAATCCCTTTCTTATTGATATTTTATAAGATGATAAGAAACCATTATACCTCTAAATTTAGTAATAAGGCATGGTGAAACCTAAAATACTCTATCAACTCTTCAACTTAGCCAATAACTTATGGTGAGGATATTAAACTTCTATCCATTATATAGACCTACATGTAGATTACCCACAAGATCTAGTATTAAAGGTTTTTATAGTTATATGAGCTCACAAGTATGATTTAATTACTAAAAAATCAATGATAGGATCCTTTAATACCTAAGGAAATAACATCAATAATTGGTTTAAGCAGAAAATCCAATAATCTATGAAAACTATTCTGCCTAACTTAACCTGTGTGGATGAGGATGGCATACAGATTCCTTAAGTTCTTAAGGAATGTTCACGTAGCTTCTAAGACCAATCCCAATATAAACTACCATGGGTGTAATTTTACTAAATGTACTTCCTTTGGATATGATCTTGGGCCCCCCATTCTCTCTCCTTTGTATGGTATAAGCATAAAATTGAGGAGCTCTTTGAGTTTGCTAATAAGCTTGAGGGGGAGATAGGATAGTTTTTATATTACTTTAAACTAAAACACATTTATTTATTCTCCATTTGATATTAATGACCTTCACAAAACCATGACTCCACCTGAGCCAATCTGTACTGTACAAATTTGTACCACTTGAGAAACCTCTACAACCTACCATTTATTTACAATTATTATTGTTTCAAACCCAAATACATCATTATTAGGTGTTTTTTATGGAAAATAGGGGTCATGTGATATTTTTAACTTGATTTTATGAATTGAGGGAGTTAAAAATTCACTATTTAGTACATGTAGGGCTCATTTGGGAGGATTTAGGCATTGACCATGGTGGTAATGGGCTCAAAGAGGTGTGAAATGGTCTAGTTATTTCATAATGAAGATTATGAAGACTATCTAATGTGTGGGAATCAGCTTAGTGACTCATCAAGTCTAAATTAGGCCTCATTATAACCAAAAAAATTGACTTTGGCACACATATATGACTTTAAAGAATCATATCACTTAAATATCATGTTAATATATTATAAAAAACTTTTATGACCTATTATAGACCTCAAATATAACCTAAGACACTTTTCATGATGTTATTTTAAGGCTCAAAAGTGGACATACCTTATGTTGTTAGATAGATCAAAGGTGTTCATGAATTCTCACAAGACTACCTTCTCAATTTGCCTTCACCGTGGCATTTTCAACTATTAGAGCTCCATGAAAGTAATAAAAGACACACATGATAAAACACCATTAAAACACTTTATTTAAGTTTTAAATGAGATATGAAGTCTCACAAAGCAAATTTATGGAATGAAAAAATAGTGGACTGCTTGAACAACCTTCCAAACTCACAAGGACAAGATGCAATCATGAGACTAATGATAGATCAGGACTCAAGGCATTAGGTTAAACCATTTATAGTTCTATAAATATAAATTGGTCAATAGGTTCCATTGTTTAATCTTGCATTTTTATAGGGTGAAGCAATCTCACCTAGCTACCATCATTTTTATAGAAGGGAAGTTATTATAGATGTGGCCTTATATGGTGATTGGGAGTAGAAGTTGTGTCTTCTACTAATGTTGTATATAAAATCCATCAATGTCATTCACCAATTAATAGGTGGTCTTTTATTATTATAATTGGTTAGGAACATAATATGGAAGGTTTAAGGGGTCTTAAAGGAAGCTTGTGACTTGGATTACTATGTCATATTTATAAAACTAGTAGTACCCATTAGATGTGATGGAGTGCTAGATTATCTTTAAGAGCCAGGACATTGGATCTTCATTAACCACCTAGTACACCACTAGGTATAAGTGGTCATAGACATCCTAGACATGTTGGTAGAACTATTGGACATAGAGCTTGTATAAGACCACATGGATAGTCAGGCCACTAGGAACCCACAAAAGAAAGGGTGACATATTAAATGAGAGCATCCCATAGGTGGAATCAAGTAGGTAGATCATCATTTAGAAGTCACCCCATTTTATTCATATGTAATGGCATGGACCAACTTTAATTTGATCAAGCCTATAATGTATGAGATGTTAGAGTGAGTAAGGATTATGTGTAGTAGGGGCACCTACATCTTGTTGACATGTTGTTAGTCTGAGTCTCTAAATAGCCATTTCAATATGATCATGCCTACTCAAACCTCCTCTTAGGAGTTGTGGATAATTTCTACATTGATCTTTCCTTTGTTACCCACTTAGAGTTAGGGTTATCAACACAGTCATGGAAGATTTCATAGATCTAGTGATCATTCATCTAAATTGGCACTATTATTACATCATATGAGAATGATAAGTCTATGAGGGAGTAGTATTCCTTAAATATATTCCCAAATATATCTAAAATTTGGTACTAAGATATGGGTGAACACACCCAATCATTAACATCATCATATACATAGATATCCTTGTGGAGGATTTTTCCAAATAGGTCATTACAAGGAAATGCCTCTAGTTTGGTCACATATCTATGAAATTTGCATCTTTTATAAGACAAACGTTTTATTATACTTAGTTAGCCACTTGGTCATTGGCATTGAAAAAATCCTTGGGGACCTATTCAATTACTTTGAACATATCATTGTAGTGCTTATACCTAATTAAACTAGTAGGGAAATTAGTGTCCCATTATTCAGAATTAACATTTGGGTTAGAGGATGTAATGGTCCTTGGACTAGGATAGAGTGTAAATTAGGAAGCATTGGGAATTATAGGTGTAGGATACAGGGGTTCTATGTAACTTTGAAAGTAAGAATTTTGATATTTATTCTAAGGAAGAAATTGTAATTGTTAATGGGCCTCCTTTTGGGATTTATAATCTTATTTACACATCTCCTTGAATGAATGGCATTTGAAGTCTCACTTGCTACAAATTTGAAATTGAGTTGGTGTCTATATTTTCTCCCTTTATTTCTAAATATAGAATTGAATCTGGGGCCCATGGTATTCTACCACTAGTTAGATGTATCAATGATGATGGGATGTTTTTAAAACTATCCAATCAGGTCTAGCTTCCCATTTTGTTAATGTGTAATGCATGGTAGGTATGTAGTCACATCTCTTAGAGGCCCCTCACCCAACTCTTGATTTATAACATCTATCACCTAGGGACATGTGGCACACTGTAATTAGCCTTAGTTAAAAATTTGTACTTCATTATAAGTTTTTTATGTCACAAGTGGAAACTAGTTCATCTTTGCACTAGATGGCATCGTAACTTCCCATTGGGATGGGCTTTCCTAGGTTCTAAAATTTTTAATAAGTCTAGGGACTAGCCTCTATGTCTCTAAATGGTGTAGCATCTTCCCATTGGGCTAGGCTCTAACATCTCTGATACATCTAGGGGACTAACCCTTTTTACTCCAATTGATGTGGTAGCTCCCCATTGGGATGGGCTCTCAAGGTTTGACATATTTGACAGGTCTAGAGGATTGGCCTTTCTAGCTCCAAATTATGTATCATATCCCCATTGGGCTAGGATCTCCTAGGGTCTAACATCTCTTATAGATCTAAGGAATATATTTTTTTACTCTAAATAATGTGGTAGATCCCCATTTAGCTAAGATCTCCTAAGATCTGACATCTCTAACATTTTCATGGAACTAGCCTTTTTATCTCCAAATGGCATGGTGACTTCCCATTTATCTAGGCTCTACTAAGATCTAAAATCTCTAATAGGTTTGGGTGAGTAATGTTTATATCTCTAAATGATGTGGTAAATTCCCATTGGGTCAAGATATCTTAAGCTCTATCTTCTTTGATAGGTTTGAGGGACTATCTTTTCTTACTCCAAATGATGTGGCAACTTCCCTTTGAGTTGGGCTCTCCTAAGATCTAAAATATTTGATAGGTCTACGGGTTTGACCTTTCTCACTCCAAATGACATGGTGACTTCTCATTGGGTCAAGATCTCCCAAGATCTAACCTCTCTAACATGCTTAGGGACTAACCTTTCTAACTCCAAATGATGGTGTAGAGTCTCCTAATCTATGAAATCTCTGATAGATATGGGGGATTGGCCTTCTTGACTCTAAATGATTGAGAAGCTACCCATTAGGTTAAGCTCTCTCAAGATATGACATATTTGATATGTTTGGGGGATTGGTATTTTTAACTCAAAATAATTTGGTCTCTCCCCATTGGGATGGTCTCATCCAGGCTCTAACATCTCTAATAGGTTAAGGGGATTGGCATTTTTGTCTCCAAATGGCATAGTGGCTTCCCATTAGGTCAATCTCTCCTAGGCTCTAACATCTCTAATAGGTTTGAGGGACTAGATTATCTACCTACAAATGATGTATCAACTTCCCATTAGGTCAAGCTCTCTCAAGCTATAACATCTCTAATAGGTCCAAGAGACTAACCTTTATTACTCCAAATGACGTGGTAGCTTCCCATTAGGCCAAGATCTCTTAGGATCTAACATCTTTGAAAGGTCTAGGGGATATAATTTTTGACTCCAAATGATGTGGTAGCTTTCCATTGGACCAATCTCTCTTGAGGTCTAACATCTCTAACAAGTCCAAGGGACTAGCCTTTTTTACTCCAAATGATGTGGCAACTTCCCATTGGGATAGGCTCTCATAATCTTTAACATCTTTGATAGGTTTGGGAGACTAGTCACTCTAACTCTAGATGATGTGGTGATTTCTTATTGGGTTAGTCTGTATAATATTTACAAAATGATGAAGTAATAAAGATACAAAATAAAATGATCCATTAAATCTTACCTATCAAACATGGAAGACTTGATATGCCACATAGGATAATTTTTTTTCTCCAATAATGCCACTAGACTCTAATAAATCTAAGTTAAAACCATTATGAAACATCAATGCCATGATATACAAAAAGAAAATAAATAGTACTTGGTTGTTTTAGATAAATTATAAGATGTTTGTTACTACCTAGAGAAAATCAAGGCATTGTATATTCCAAAGTTTTGAGCAGGCATCATCGACGAGAATAAAAGGAAGAACTCCAAAAATCTGGTTCATGAAATTTTCATAGGGTTCCCCCATTTTGGATAAAATGGGGCATGTTGGCCAAAATAATTTCATATAAATATTGGTATATATGCATGATAAATCCTCATTATTTCACCTAGAAAATTCATACGTCTTATAAAGCAACTTATCAAAGACATTCAATAAACCATTCAAGTGATAAAAGATTACATGTTATTCCTTTTTTAAATATTACTCATAGGGACAAACCATCTATAGGCATATAGTATTGAGGGAGTAGCCTATGAATCCTATTTTCCAAGTTAAAATCTAGGTCACTCTATGTACTTGCTTTCCACATATTAAACCCTTGTACATACACAAGTCAACACATCATAGGAAAACTATATCAGTATAACACCCTATTTAGAGTAGTGTATATGTATTAAACTCCCATTGATATAAGTGTACTTTAGGTTATCTCAACACTATGAACCCCCTAACCCATTTTTCCCATAGTCATTATGAATATGAAGAACTAGCATTTGATCATTTCACAAGGATTAAACGCATATGAGTTATATCTGAGTACACTAGAGCAAAGGATAAAAAATAGAAGGCTATAGGTCTCTATACCCATATCTAGTCAATATTATGTAATGTACACCTACATCCAAGTTATACACGTGCATCAATGTAACTGTCCAGATCTGATACAAGCATTTGAGGCCACATATTATAACTTTATAGAATCTAATGATTGATCTATAATATAGATCTAGTCTACTTCCATATTCTTCAATACTATATTTACATGTTCATAATGAACTAGATAATTACTCTCATTTTTCATTTATTGTAATACCAATCAATAGTTGTACTTACTATTTTTAGCATATCTCAGAATTTAAATTTAAAATAGTATTTATCTAAATTAAAATTAATTAGCTTTCTATAGATCTATTTATCACCCTTTTGCTTATTCATTTCCATATTATTTACCCTATATATATATATATATATATATTATACATACATACATGTGTGTGTGTGCGTGTGTGTGTGTGTGTGTGTGTGTGTATTATTGGTCCATATAAATTTAAGATTAAAAATTTGGTGAACTTGACCTATGATATATCTTGTCACATAATTGTTCCATAGCTATATTATTCATATTTTTCCCATATTTTTTTACTTTATTTCCTTCATCATGGATGATATAAATTGCATACATACATACATGTGTGTGTGTGTGTGTGTGTGTGTGTGTGTGTGTGTGTGTGTGTGTGTGTGTGTGTGTGTGTGTATACATATATACATATACATATATATATATATATATACATATATATATACATATATATATATACATATATATATATATATATATACATATATATATATACATACATATACATATACATATATATATATATATATACATATATATATATATATATATATACATATACATATATATATATACACACATATATATATACATACATATATATATATATATATATACATACATATATATATATACATATATATATATATACATACATATATATATATATATATATATATATATATATATACATATATATACATATATTTAAGATTAAAAATTTGGTGAACTTGACCTATGATATAGCTTGTCACATAATTGTTCCATAGCTATATTCTTCATATTTTTCCCATATTTTTTTACTTTATTTCCTTCATCATGGATGATATAAACTGCTTTGTCAACTTATGAAACTCTACAACTCTCTATCAAGGAAGGATTAAAAATTGATTATTTTTGTCTTTTTTCCCACTGCCCAATCAAGTTGCCTTAGATCTTTGAAAGGTGGTAGATACCATCCCTATAACTAGGTCCAAGTGACCACCATCTAAGAGTTGAGTTGAAAAATATTAATAAAGATAGATAATATTTTCCATTACCTTATAAAACCAAATTAGTTACACGTGAGTAAAAATTTTATTCATTTGCCAGTTCTACTTTCATCAAATCCATAAGGATATCATGATTGATTTATAAGCTAGTCAAAAAGGATAATTTATTACAATTACACTGAATCAAAATTGTATCATTCCAAAATTTACAAAACATATCCCTCTTATTAAGGGTGATGATAATATTTTTCCATTCATTTGATATTGACAATTTTCAAAGGGTAAATAAACACATCATGGAATCTTTGTGATCTAGTAATTTGACTCAAGAAAGGATGGTTAGTATGGTGTTAGTTCCCAAATGAAATAAACACACTAATAACATAACATCTCTAGGCCTTGACACTAGGGAGAGCTTAGCTAACAAAAATAAATGACAAACATAACTAAAAAGTAAGGAATAAAACACAAGAATTCCTTCACCTTCCTTAGATGCTCCAAATGCCTTTGTAGTGGTGGCTTACTCAGCTTGTGCTCATGAAGTTTTTGGAAATGGAAGCTTGGCTACCTCCATCTCTCCTTGGCACCTTTGGCTTATAGCTTGACTTGGCTTGGAATCAATTTGGCATGGTAACACTAGTTTCATGAAGATTTAGAACCATTTGAGCATTATGGCATTGCATAATCAAGACTTATAAATGATGCTTAGGTTTTCTCTATTTATAGATTTTTGAGAATGTCTAGAATCAACTTGAACCATCCATCTCAAGATTGAGATGTGTGATTGAGAATTAATTCAATATTTGGAATTAAGTTTGTAATTATCCTCATTATGAAATTTGAAGAATGGGAAATTAAGAGGCATGGAGGGCATCATGGAAGGCATTGATGAGGCATGGAGGACATGAATCCTAATATTTATGACATTTATGGCCTAGGGATGCCTTCCAAGGAAATGAGGTCACTTGATGATGCAGATATTCAATATTCATTTCCAAAATAAATTATTCAACAAGTTTCCATGGAATTATTAATTATTCCTTGATTTAGGTTAATTAGTTCTTAAGCATGATTAAACACTTTATGCACAAATCACTCAAATTGATCAAAATGCCTTGTTATTGGTCCACAATTTGACTAGATTGGATTTGGAAGGTAATTTTAGATGCATTGGATCCATTATCCCATTTAGGATGTTTCCAACAAAACATAACAAAGGCACGCATCTTGTGAAGAATATTTGATAAGAAAGAGCAATCCAGAGCACCCAAGTGCAAAATTAACATTTTGACTTAGAATGATCTGATCAAAGTTAGCTAGCCAATAAATTGCATTGCCCCATTTAGGGATACCCTAGCCAAAATTAGCGCTTGAATATGTCATTTTCACATCATTTAGCATGTTTTAGTGTTTTTAGGCCAAATTGTGCATTTTGGGTGAAAATTGGCCAAAACCCTAATTGGGGGTTATTGGTGGCCAGATTTAGGTGTCTATAATATTTACCCAATAACATTAAACCATCCTAAATAAGGGTGCATTACAAACCTAAAGCATAAAAATCTCCCAATGTTCTAAAAGAATCTCCTTTACCAAAAACACCTAGAAGTCCAATTATTATATCATTAGAAAAGGTGGATGCATTATCAAAGGAGATGTCAAAAGTTCTAAAATTTCAATATCCAATACCATTACCAACATAACCTAAATTTAGTGATGTTGATACTACACTTATTATTCATGAGGATGATAATGCCAATATGCCTAAATTCAAAATAGGTGGTGATTAGAACCAATGATAACACCTTTTACAAAAACCAACATTCTTAGTTATGATATAATATCCATGATGAGTGCTAGTGGAGATATAAAAAGATAAGTTTATATACTTCAAATGCAAATGGACAACCATAATTCTAACATAACTACTACCCCATCCCACAATCCACCAATTACAAAATGTATACTTGAATATCCTTATTTGAAAAGTTTTAAACTACAAGAATTATGACTTTTTATTGTCATAAATATCCCTTTGATCACATGATTAAGTATATACATTATTTTTTTCAATGGGATAAATATGAAAAACTATCGCTAAAATCCTTTCATACTATTATCATTGATAAAGCTCAAAATTTTCTCTATAACTTACCTAAAGGTTCATTAACTAATTTTGCACAATTAGAGGATGTATTATTTTTAGATTTCAATAGACACAAGGTTCCTATACTTACATTGGAACATTTGCACAATTTTAAACAACATAATGGTGACTCCCTTAAAAATTATGTTATTTGATTTAAAATTACATCTATGTCTTAGCATTTATACCCTATGATTGGGAATTATAATTCATCTTTAGTCAATATCTTATTTCCCCATTAATGGAAAGAGCATTACATAAACAATATTAATCATTAACCTATTTATACTAGGATGTTCATATATATACATCATTCATTCTCACAGATACAAAAAACCTTAGTAAATCTCCTTCCAAATAAAAAATTTGTATTCCACAAATAAATTAGGAAGATAAGGTACCAAATGAACATTATTGTAAAATATGTGGTGTTCCTCACTTTTATATGGGAGCTTTACAATCATTACTAAATATGGGACCAATACAAGATTCACATCCACAAAAACCTCCTAAAATTGCATAATAAAAAATAATCCATGCCAAAAAAATTTAATGATCACATTATTCATGGGTGGTGATTAATTTTGGCATAACCACATTGATCCTACAAGAAAAAACTACTTTTAATGTAAGACGATTGCAACAACTTAGATTTGATCTAAAATACTTACAACATAAAGGAAGTTGAAAAGAATCCTTTAGAAGAATAACACTACAAATTATTTATGGTCTTGAAGTGATGAAAAAAAAATTGGGTTATGCCACAAAAATATCAAAATGCATTCACATTATAATCCCTTTGGTTGTACCAGATGGAAACAAAAATTGACCAAAATCAGCAAGGTATCTCCCTTTCTTATGAGTAAAAATTGATCTATATTTTGCATGATGGAAATCATTCTTAAACTTCACAAGTAAATTATGAGGATAAATAGGCCATGCATTATTTAAAATTATCCAACCATGATCCAAAAAATGAAAATAATCTAACTTAAGGTCAAAACATTTCAAAAATGGAAAAATACCAAAACATTTAATAAATTAATAAATCTAAAAATATTTTCAACATTTACATATTTTATTATCTCCTTGACATATATGTTGTGTTGCATCTAACACACTTTTTTTTAGACTATGGTCTTTATTTTGAGCCCCTCTTCTATGTGTTTTTTATGCAAACTTCTAGAAAAAGACTAACTAATTGGCTTTTTATACTTTGGCAAGATGGCATTGATATTGTGTTTTCATTTAAAAAATTATTCTTATTAGGATTATTCTATAATTCCTTTAGTTTTTTATTTGACTTATCCTAATTAGACATATCTTTATCAAAAAAATTCCCTGAAGCATTTGGTCTTTGTTAGGCTTTTTACCATGAATTTATCTTTGTCAGCGACATTGTTGTAGACATTTTGTCTAAAATAATTCCCTCAACAAAATTGGGTCTATAGGGATTTTACCATAGGAATTTTGCCTAATGAAATACACTTACCCTTTGGAATTTCGAAAATGCCCTTCAACATTTTTTTTGTGGCTATTTTGCTTGACATAATTCTTTCAGACCTTTTGTAATTGCCTTTTGGCCCCTCCACACCTACCCTTCATGAATTTTGTCTTATGCCTTTGCCTTTTTGAACCATTACTTTAGACATTATATTTGAGACATTTTCCCCAAGGAAATTAACCTACCCTTTGGGATTTTTTCAACCTACCCTTCAGGAATTTTATCCCAAACATTTGGTTGATACAATGACCCTTCAGATTTTTGTATTAACCCTTTGCCTTATCAAACTTACCCTTCAAGACTTTTATCCTAGGCACTTTCCCCACTAAAACATACCATAAAAATTATACCCTTTGGGCATTTTCCCTAAGAATTTGTCCTTCAAAATTTTACCATTACCCTTGAACCCTTTTGGAAATGACCCTTCAGGACTTTTATCCTAGGTCTTTACCTTTTGAACATTCCTTCGGACATTTTTATCTAATAGATTTTTTCCCCTCACACACACCCTTTGGGACTTTTATCTTAGACCTTTTTCTCTTCCTCCAATACCTTTAGACATTTTAGTCAATATATCATGCCCTTAATCCTTTTTATACCATCCCTTTAAACATTCCTTCAAACATTTTATCTGAGAGAATTAGGTCTTTAGGATAATTATTGTAGACATTTTATCTAAAATAAATCCCTTGACAAAATTATTGTGGACTTTATGTCTTGGATATTTTATCTGATAAAATTAGGGTCCCCATAACAAAAACCCCACAACAATTCCTCTACACAAAAATCCTACAATATTTCCCCCTATAATAATTACCTTGAGACCAATGCCATATTGCCAAGTGGTACACCTACTTAGATAACATTTTCATTATGTTTTGATCTTAATTTAATATTTTTTTATCCCAATTACAAATCATATTTTATTAATACTAAGACCTTAGGATAAAATATTCATGCAAGGTCATGTATATATGTTTCCTAAAGAATTATGATAAGTCCTCTTTTCATTTACACTTGTAGGAGTAGAGAAAAATAGGAAACAATAATTGTCTAACTCGTAGGGAGTTAAACCAATGTGATAGTCACATGGACATATTTTAATGATCATGTGAATGTCAAAATTAAGCTCAAAAATAAAAATATATAGGTTTAAATTATGGTGGTCATGTGGACTTCATCAACAGTCACAAGGATGTCTTTGATAGTCGTACGAACATCAAATTTAAGATCAATAAGAAAATAATAGGGGATTAAATTGTGATAGTCATGTGGACATCATAGATGGTCATGAGGATGTATTTGATGGTTATGAAGACCTCAAATTTAGCCTCATAAATTAGCTATTTAGAATCAAAGGTTAGTGGGCCTAGGCAAATCAATGGCCAACATTGATCTGTACAATTGATCTGATGGTACAAAATTGATAGAGACTTTTCAAAACAGTGAGGACATAATAAGTAGCATGATCATGTTTCATCATGCAGTAGATAGATGGTGTGAATCAATAATGGAATTTTCTAAGATATGGACCCCATGAGGTAGAGACAAGTGTCCTAAAAGCAATATTCATATATTGAAAGGTAGCAAATAAAATGACATGGACAAAGTATGTAGATCTTTTTTGACACTTGAACTATATTTATAGATAACCATTAGGTCTCATAGATAAATTAGATTAGGAATATGAACATGCATGAAAATATAGAAGTAAATATTAGGTGACATAGAACACACAGTCATGTTAAGAATAATCATAGTTAAAAAATGTCACTAGTTCTAAAGGATTGATACAATGATACTTGTATTTGACATATATCTAATTCCCATTTTTAAGGTGGCTAATCTGGGAGATCAATAGGTTGTATTCATAACCTATAAAAAGAGGCATGTATAATTTTGTTAAATAGTTCATATATGGAAGTGTTACATGTATTTAAAGATATAATTGTAAAAATTTCCTTTGTCTTCATATACATGCACCTATTGCATAGATTTTTATAAAGAATATTTTAAATTAATAACTACAAGTAGACTCTTATATAGTTTTGAACCAAAATTAGAACTCATGTTCTAACTATCACATGTAATGGCCTTGCATGAACTTGGAGGATGAGGTGATCCCTTCCCTAAGTCTATATAAATAATTGTAATCCAATTTGGATTTTGGTCAGAGAATTTTGAATACAAGAGCAACATAAATTTTGATCGTCAGTGAATGTGTTTTTGTATTTTCTTTCTAATTCCTATGTAATTAGTTATACTCCTTGGTTTTATGTTTCAATAATCTTTAGTGTGCAATAGTTATGAATGGATTATTGATTATTTTTATTAATGTACTAATTTGTAGATGTGTGATAACTATTGAAAGATTGGTAAATATATTGGTTGAGATAGTCAATTTCAAATTGATTCATAATTTTGATTCTGTATGAGTGATTTTTTAGATGTAGTTTTTTATGTGTGTACAATAGCTACATTAGATAATTCACTAGCCTAGGCCATAATCCATTGATTAAATTTGTGTAATAGATGACCTAAAAAGAGAAACCTTTATCTAAGGCTTGTGAATTTACTACATATTTATCTCCTTAAAATTCTTAGCCATGTTTAATTGTGTGTGTTTAATTGTTGCTAGTAATAGGCATAGGTTTTAAAATAGCTTGTCCTTTTAGAAAACATCCAGGGAAGTGATTCTTAAAAACCAAAGAGATTTAATTTTTTCCTTACCCTCCCCTATTTGTGAGTTTGTTTTGATACCTACCCACTTTATATTAGAATCCAATTGCCCATCCAGCTCACATAGAGATTCACTACACTTTAAGAACCACACCTTCATAAAAAAACCTTATCAAAACCTGCATGCCCTACCATATATTTCATCAACAAGTTGTAAAAAAACACATACAACTCATGCCTTATAGTGGATTTTACCTCCATTGAGTTATTAAAACATTAGAGGTTACCTCATTAAGGTTGTGGTATGCATAAAACCCACATCAATAATTTATATTGATGTTAGGAGGGCTAACACCCCTGATAGCAGTAGTTATCCTTTGCATAAATTTGTACTAGAGTCACACAAAAGAGTGACCAGATCTAATTCCTAAAATAATTTATTAGTCTCACCCTTGTCAAATCATAGGAGACCTAAAACTTTACCAACAATCCCAATTCATAAAAAATCTACCTCCTCTAATTAAGAATCCTTTCCTTGTAAGGAACCCTTTACTTATTAATTATCTAATGGCTCAACAACCACCCTAGTTAGTTAGATCTTCTATTTCCATCCTAGGAGATATGCATGATTTACCTCAGAATCCAAAAAAGTACTTACCATACTTTGTTCTTTCAAAAGCAAGGACAATAGAAAAACATATCATATATTTTAAATTTGTATTAAGATTAATTAATGTTATCCATGAGGATGTTTCTTGTATATTATTCCATTTTAATAGGTATTGCTTATGATTGGTATTTAAATCTAATCAAAAAAATTATTACTTCTTGGGATGAATGTCTAACAGCTTTTCTTTCATAATTTGGATAGGTCACCAATCTTGGTTTGGTATACCAACACTTCACTAGTATGAAGAGATTACCTAATGATCCCATCTATAATTTCAATGCAAGGTTCTAAAATATGTACAACTATTTGATCTGAAGGTATAAACTAGACAAGCCATTAACATTGGAGATGTATACAAATACCTTGGACCCAATCACTACCATGTTCCTAAGAAGAGTGGTTGATTCCAACAATTTGATGTTTTCATACAAAAAATACATCAATATAGACAAGAAACTCAATCCTCAGATGCTTGGTACACCTAATGTCAACAATGGATTTCCAACATTAAATTTGATACCACATGTGAAGCAGAATGCCCTTGTGTTTAATCAAAATCAATTATATTCACTACCTCTATTGACATAGATAACATAGCTAAATTTAAGCTTCTTAAACAACCATATGATAGACAATGAATACCTAAAAAATATACAATCTACTACATCTCCTACTACTATTATGTAAGGCACTAAATCTAAAAAGGCATAACTAGATTCTATTAAAAAGATGGTCCTAAAGTTAAGCGATGATTTCTTAAATATGCAAAGGAAGATGAGAGATTCCAATGGCTCAACCAATAATTAGAATGATAGATTATAAAGATACAATAGACCATTCAATAGGCCTAAGCAGCCTAAAAAGCTCCCAGAGATCAACATAGCAGAGACAGATCTTCCCAATTGGTGTAGAATTCACAATACTTTTAAGCATGGTGAGCTCAACCACATTGAATTTTGTACACCATTAAAAATATTTGAAAGAGAGGTGGCTAGAAAATATCAAATGCATAATCCACCTGAGCATCATCCATATCCTAGATCCTCCACAATACCATGTTCCTTGAAACTTATGAGTTTCCCTTTCTAGGTGAAGATGACAATGAGCCAGAGGACAACATGGATGAAGTTCATGATTTTTAGTAGTTCCAGAGATGTGCATACAATCTTAGGAATAAGTATCCACTCACATCATTGACTCTTTCAAATACCACAATAATTCCTACTAATCCTAAAGTAAACAATAATCCACCCTCTCCAAATGGGAATGATCATTAGCAAAACAAGGAAGAACCAAGCAAAGGAGGATACAAAATTGTTGAGAATATGAAGAAGATCAAGGTGAATACAAAACTCTTCATGAGTTATCTCATATTACTAAATAAAAGGAGTTGTTCTATAAATCCATTATTGGGAATATACATTTGGAGATAGTGAAAGCATCCATAGACAAATTAAAATCATATTCTACCAACATCATCTACAAGATTAAGCCAAAAATTCCACCCTTCTTGCTAACTATCAGGGAATTTGGTAAGAACATTCATAACTATTTAGTTGATTCTAGAGCATCTACAACTTCATGCGTACATCTATATGTCAAAATCTTGGTTTGATAATAATCCCTTCAAAGAGGAAAGTTTCAAAATTAGAAAAGATAGTGGTCCCTATAGTTAGTGAACTAAGGGATGTGCATATCCAAATAGATACTAAACCATGCATTTAGATGACCATTGATATTATAGTAGTGGACATACCTGAAGGCTATGGTCTTTTGATGAGTAGAGACTGGTCCAAAGTTTTCAATGAATATCTCTCTACATACTTTTACCATATATGGCTACCATGGAGAGGAGTTGCAAATCAAATTAGGATTGATAAAGAGATGAGAATGAAGTATCCCCTTATGGATTATAATGTTAAGAATTAAGAGGTAAATTATGAGTTGCCTAACCTTAGTATTTATACTTCTAGAATGTAGATCAAGTATAAAACTTAAAATCTCAAGGATCCAATCAGCTATGGACTCTACACTTTGATGGCACTAGATCCAAGTAAGGATCAAGTGTGGGAATTGAGTTTATTGATCCACAAGGTAAAAAATTATTGACATCATATATATTTTAATTTCCATGTACTAAAAATAGAGCTGAGTATGAGGCTTTAGTTTTTGGACTACAGTTTGCACTCAAGAATAATGTGAAGCAAATATCAGTATTCAATGATTCAAAGTTGGTGTTCAATTAACTTAAAAATAAATACCAATGCAAGATATCTTATTTGAAGAGATACAAACAAAGAGCATGGGACCTAATTGACAGGAGTGAAGCTTCAATATAGTAGTACTTCCTAGAGATCAAAATTAGACTACTAACTCATTAGTTATTGCTACTACTAATCTAGAGCCACTACAAGAATCTAAGGTAAAAAAGTTCTCTATTAAATTGGTACCTTGCCCTTTTGTTCCAGATAACATAGAAAATTTATAGGTTTTTTATGATAACAAGTTGATTATCTAGTTTTTAACTAATTTAGGGGAATTCAAATCCAAAATCATTGATGACAATGACATTAATTACTTTTGTCAAGAATAATTAGATAAAGAGGGCATTCATCAACTCAAAGAGAATCAAATTCTAGTCAGGTTGGTCTCCTTAGAAATACCATTCATCATAGATACTCAATCACAATAGCTAAGATATCTAAAGGTCAATGAATCAAAATTTAAAAAGGAAAATCTAGGAGATGAACATAGCCCATATTATTTTAATATTGGTCTTAGATACACCCCAAAAGAGAAAGAGAGCAAGTGAAGGATTTAATTGCTCAATATAAAGATGTCATTACTTGGACATATGAAGATTTGAGAGTATATGAACTGTAATTCATTACTCATATGATTCCTTTGAAGCAAGATCATAAACCATTTAAATAGAGGAAAATTCCATTCAATCTTATTATGGAACCTCTCATTTAGAGAGAGTAGAGAAGCTTTTAAGAGAAAAAATCATCTTTCTAGTAAGACATTCTACTTGGGTGTCCAATTTGGTCTTAGTAAGAAAGAATAATGGTGAGATTAGATTATATGTTGATTTTAAGAATATGAAAAAGGCTTCTAAAAAGGAGAATTACCCTCTAACTTCTCTAGATGAGGTGATATAGATAGTAAGTGGTTCTAAAATGATGTCCTTCTTGGATGGATTTTTAGGCTATAATCAGGTACTAGTGTAATCTAAGGACTTAATAAAGATGGCATTCACTATGAAGTGGGTAACTTATGCATATAAGAGGATGCCATTTGGCTTGATAAGCATAAGAGATACCTTTCAACACGCCATGGATCATGATTTCAAAGGACTAATAGGAAAATGAATAATCATCTACATGGGTGATCTTATGATATTTTCAAAGCATAAGAAGGATCACATAAGTCACATACAGTCCATATGTGAGAGATGTATAAGTTTTGGTATTTCATTAAACCCAAAGAAATTTATATTTGGAGTCATTGAAGGAAATATTTTGGGTCACATCATCACCAAGGATGGGATCACCATTGATCCAAACAAAATTCAAGTGATTTCAAAAATTCAACCACCAAACAACAAGAAGGAGCTCAAATCATTCTTTGGAAAGATTAACTTTGTAAGGAAGTTCATCTCAAGATTGTTAGAGATCATTAGATATTTGAATGCAATACTCAAGAAAGATGCCAAAATAAAATGGATAGTTAAAGCCTAAAAGTCCTAGGATATTAAAGATGCAATATCATAGGCTCCAATGCTAATCAATCTAGATTTTAATAAATATTTCTACCTATACTCAATTGCTTCAGAGCATATGATTGTTGTTGTCATCATGCAGAAAAAGGAAAATATCAAGAATCCAATCATGGTTATGAGCATGAATCTAAAAGATGCAAAACTCAAGAACTCTATGATTGACAAACATATTTTCACCCTTGTTAAAGCCATGAAATTTTTTTAGCATTACATCTTGAGGAATAAATTCATTGCCATCATGCCTAATCCTATTGTCAAGCTCACCCTGTCATAGAATGAGATAGGAGAATGATTAGGAAAATAGATGGCCAAGCTATAATAATTTGACATAAAGATAAAGCCTATAAAGATCATTTAAGGGCAAGGTATTATTTAGTTTATGATTGAACCAAATCTATACATCATAGTTGAAATGGTATGTCAAGCTCAAATATCTAAAGGAGAATAGTATACTTATCTAATATAGTATTTAATTATAGGAACTTGTTCCCTAGAGCTCAATAGAGAGAGAAGAAGAGATTTGAGGCTCAAAGTTTCTCATTACATGATCAGGAAGGGAGTCTTATACAAATTATATATGAAGGTATTTACCTTAGGTGTGTATCTATAGATGAAGCTAAAGAAATCTTAGAGAAATTGCATCAGAAGATAGGTAGTGATCATCCTTTTGAAAATACCAAAACCCATAATATATTAAGGATGGAGTACTATTGGCCAATAGTTTTCAAGGATGTTCATGCTCATGTGAGAAAATGTCATGAATTCTAGGATCTAGCCAAGAGATAATTACATGTAGCAATGCCTTTACAAAAAATTGTTAAAGAAAGGCCATTTGCCTAGTGGGGTTTAGACTATACTGGTGTCATCAACCTAAATTCCTTAATAGTCCATAAATTTGTACTTATAGATATAGACTACTACACTAGAAGTACTGAATCCATATCCAAAAATAACTATAGAGCACAAGATGTGATTTGCTTCTTGAAGGAACACATAACAACTAGATTTAGCTTGACTATTTATCTAGTTTGTGATAATGGACTATCTTTCATATCAACATAATTTAATGAGTGAGAACATGATAACTAGATTATTATCAAGTCATATTCTAACCATTACTCTCAGGGAAATGGATTGGTAAATCAATGAAAAAAATTTGGATCAATCTAATTAAGAAATTAGCTAGAGACAAGCCTAGGGATTGGCATAGTTTATTAAAGTTTTCTCTTTGGGTAGACCAGACTAGACACAATCAAGCCCTTAAAGCTTCACCCTATCTATTGTCATATGGATGAAATCTTATGTTCCCAATTATGCTAAAGTTACCCACTTATCAATTTATGTAGGGCTATATGTAATCAAGTAATAAAGTAGAATCAAGATTGATGGACATAATATAAATTGAAGATTAAAGGATTGAGGCCTTATATATATTCATCAAACACCAAGATGTGGTCAAAAATTATTTTGATAAAACATGAAAGGTCAAAGCATTTAGTATTTTGGATTTGGTTCTACTTTGGGATAAAGCCCATGAGAAGAAAGGATAATATGATAAATTTACCCCACTATAGATTGGACCATACCAAATTTTAGAGATCATGGGCAATAAAGAAAATCATCTAAAGGACTTCCAAGGTAATGAGCTTACACATCTAGTAATTGGACAGTTCCTGAAGCACTACTTCAAGGATATGCCATCGATGGATATTAATGATTGATAAAGGATGAATGAATATAGTTTTAGGATTAGATTAGATTTATTTCTTTTTTAGATTAATCTTACTTTTTTCATAGATTAGATTTCTTGTTTTCATAGATTAGTTTCCTACATTCAATTGTTTGCTTTCATAGATTAGATTTCATGCTTTCATAGATTAGATTCTTGCTTTCTTAGTTTGTTTTTTTTAATTTCTAGAGTAGATAAGATAAAAAATCAAAACCAACTGAGATTATGACTTGTAGATAAGGGGAATATTAAAATCTTGACACTTTGGGACTAGTTTATAGATTAGGCATATTCCTATGTTTTTTGAATTTTTAAGATGAAGGTAGGTAATCATGGATTATTTTGAATGGTGTCATAATTGAATACTTTTACCAAGCATGTGGAAGTTTCTCTTAGAATAATTCATACAAATTAAGAAATTTTTCTTGTTTTATTAGATCAGATGCACTTATCACATTGAATACCTTTTGAAAATGATAATTTTAAGAATAGATGTGGCTGACAAGGATGTTCTAGTAATGATTTGTTTTATAATTATACCATCTCATTAGGGTTCCAAATCTTCTCTTTTCCATTAAAGAATAAAATAAAATAAGAAAGAACCAATAGATTTAAAAGAGAAAAATAAAATCTAAAGAAGATAAAAATGTTCACATGATGAAATAAGGTCAATGTACCATGCATCATGATCAAAATAAAATAATGGAGTGAGAGAATGAGCCCAAGGTATCTCTATCAAGGATATGAACTCCTGGCTAAAATTATAGCAATGTCTGAGATTCCATTATTTTTTAAGCTTTAAGAGATACTAGAACAAAACCTATAGCCTCATCAAAACCTTTAAAAACTCATCACAATAAGGGTTAAATAAAATAGATTTTTTGACACACATAGATCTAAGAAATTATAAGGAAATTATGTTATGTGAATTAACATAGGAGTCTCTTTCATGTTTATGATTTAAGTATTCTTCTATGACATACTTCATGATTGATTTAAGATTGCAAACTAGAGTTCTAAGTTCTTGAATACTCAGGAGTATTCCCCCTATAATTTTCCATTTTTTGTAACCAACACACCCCATTTTCCCATAAGGAAATGGGGACCCACTTTTTTTAGAATATGGTCTTGATTTTGAGCCCCTTTTCTATGTGTTTTTTTTCAAACTTTTGGGAAAAGGCTAACTGATTGGGCTTTTATACTTTGGCAAGATGGCATCGATATTATTTTTTCATTTTAGGACTTATTTATATCTAGCTTATTCTATAATTCCTTTGGGTCTTTTGTTTTAATTATATTTATTAGACCTATCTTTAATGAACATTTTCCCAAAAGCATTTTGTCTTTGTTAGACTTTTTGACATGGACTTATCTTTGTCAGGGACATTGTTTTGGACATTTTGTTTGAAACAATTCCCCTGATGAAATTAGGTTTATGGGATTTTTACCATGGGAATTTTTCTTGATGAAATATACTTTCCCTTTGGACTTTTGAATATTCTCTTCATCATTTTTGTTGCAGCCATTTTTCTTAACAAAATTCCTTTGGACCTTTTGTAATTTCCTTTTGGCCGCTCTGCACCTACCCTTCAGGACTTTTATCCCACACCTTTTCCTTTATAAACCATTCCTTTGAACATTTTATTTGAGACATTTTACCTAATTCAATTTAATTCCTTTGATCATTTTGTCTAAAACATTTTCCCTGAGGAAATGAACCTACCCTTCAAACTTTATGCAACTGAACCTTTGAGATTTTTGTCCTAGATATTCACCTAAAAAAATGACCCTTAAAATTTTTTGAATTGACCCTTTGCCTTACTAGACTTACCCTTTAGGAATTTTATCATAGGCCCTTTCCCCCTCAAAATTTACCCTATGAAGTAGACCCCTTGGGCATTTCCCTTATGAAGTAGATCCTTTAGAATTTTTTCATTTCCCTTCAACCCTTTTGGAAATGAATCTTCAAGACTTTTTTCTTGATCCTTTGCCCATTCTTTTGAACATTTTTGTTTGAGATATTTTTTCCCTTCACACATGCCCTTCTAGACTTCTATCCTAGACCTTTTACCATTCAGCTAATTCTTTTAGACATTTTGTTTGATACATCATGCCCTTCATCCTTTTGACACCATCCATTCAAATATTCCTTTAGAAATTTTATCAAAGAGAATTGGGTCTTCAAGAGAATTGTTACAGACATTTTATCCAAAATAATCTCTCTAACAAAAGTTTTTTAGACTTTGTCTTAAACATTTTGTCTGATGAAATCTGGGTCCCTAAAACAATTCTTCCATATAAAAATCCCACAAAATTTCCCCCAAAAATAATTTACTTGAGACCAATACCATATTTCCAAGTGGTACCCTTTCTTAGAGAACATTTTCATTATGTTTTGAGCTTAATTTAAGATTTCTTTTAGCCTAGGTCCAAATCATATTTTATTAATACTAAGACCTTAAGCTAAAATATTCATACAGGGTCCTTTATATATGTTTCCAAAAGTATTATGATAAGTCCTCTTTTCATTTATACTTTTAGGAGTAGAGTAATCTAGGAAATAAAAAGTGTTTATCTCATAGGTAGTTAAACCAATGTGATGGTTGCATGGACATACTTTAACAGTCACACGAACATCAAAATTAATCTCAAAAATAAAAAGACACAGGTTTAAATTGTGATGGTTGCATGGACATCAATGATAGTTGCGAGGACATCTTTGATAGTTATGTGAAAATCAAATTCAAGATCAACAAGAAAATAATAGGGGATTAAATTGTGATAGTTTCATGGACATCATTGACAATCATGAGGATGTCTATAATGGTCATGAGGATGTCAAATTTATCCTTATAAATTAGTTATTTTGAATTAAAGGTTAGTGGGATTAGGTAGATTGATGGCTAGCATTGATCCATATAGTTGATCTGATGGTGCAAAATTGATGGAGACTTTTCAAAGGAACATGGATGTGATAAGTGGCACACTTACATTCTATCATGTAGTAGATCAATGGTGTGAATTGATAGTGGAATTTTCCAAGATCTAGACCCAATGAGGTAGAGATGCATGTCTTAAAAGTAATAGTAATATTTAGAAATGTAGTAAATGGAATGACATGGATAGAGTATGTCGATATGTGTTTGGACACTTGACCTATATTTATCAACAACCATTGTGTCTCACAAATAAACTAGATAAAAAATATGAACATGCATGAAAATAAAAAGTAAATATTAGGTGACATGTAACACACATTCATATTAAGAATAGTCATAATTAAATAACATCACTAGTTCTAAAGTATTGATAAAATGATACTTGTCTTTAGCATATGTTTGATTCCCATTTTTAAGGTGGCTAATCTAAGAGATCAATAAGTTGTTTTCATAATCTATAAAAAGAGACATGTATAGTTTTGATAAATGGTGCATATTTCAAAGTATTTAATGTAGTTTAATCTATAATTTTAAAAATTTCCTTCATATTCATACACATGCACATGTTTCATAGCTTTTTGCAAATGCTATTTTAATTTTATAACTACAATTAGACTCTTATACATTTTTGAACCACAGTTAGAACTCATGTTCTAACTATCACATGTAATGACCTTACATGAACTTGGAGGATGAGGTGACCCATTCCCCAAGTATATATAAACAATTTTAATCCAACATGGATTTTGGTTAGAGAATTTTGAATACAAGAGCAACATTAATTTTTATCATCAGTGAATTTGTTTATATATTTTCTTTTCAATTCTTGTGTAATTATTTGTTACTCCTTAGTTGTATGTTTCAATAATATTTAGTGTGTAATAGATGTGAATATATTCTTGATTATTTTGATTTATATATTTATCTAAAGATGTGCAACAACTATTAAAATATTGGTAAATATATTATTTGAGATAGTCAAGTTTATATTGATTCATAATTCTTATTGTGCATGAGTGCTTTCTTGGATGTATTTTTATATGTGTGTGTAATAACTACCTCAGATAATTCACTATCCCAATCCATAATATCTTGATTAAGGGTGTGAAAAAACTACCCTAAAAGGAACAACCTTTGTTTGAGGCTTGTGAATTTCCTACATCTTTATCTCCTTATACTTCTTAGCCATGTTTGACTGTGTGTGTGTAATTGTTGCTATCAACAAATAAAGGTTCTAAAATCACGTGTCCTTTTAAAAATCATCCAAGGAAGTGATTCTTTAAAACTAGAGAGATTTATTTTCTACCTTACCCCTCCCCTCTTTTTAAGTTTATTTTGATACCTACCCACTATAGATTAGAAGCCAATCACCGATCCAACTCACATAGATATTCACAACCCTTTAGAAACCACACCTCCATCAAAAAACCTTATCAATAACCTGGATTCCCTACCAAATATTCCATTAACATGTTGTAATAGGCCATATACATATAATTCATTCCCTGTACTAGAGTTTACCTCCATTAAGATCCTAAAATGTTAGAGTCTACCTCGTGAAGGTTGTGGTGTGCATAAAACCTGTATCAACATGTTGTTAATTTAATGTTGGTAAATAGCATATCATATATTTATATATACACATGTTTCACACATATTTTGAGTGTGATACAAGCATACCCAAACATATGAGATATGAAATTTTAAATTTTTGGATTTCCCTTTACTATGTGGTTGTCATTGCTCAATTACTATTTTTTCACTACGTTACTGCTTAGGTACCTTAGCATACAATCTAGGTTGTTTCCCTTTAGACTCTATATCTTAGCACCCAAAGTCTGTCTACTTACTGAAATGGCTTGTACTAAGAGTTTTATTGTGGTTTTTCAAGCTTTGGGTCACTATCATTTGGATATTGGGTGTGTATGCTTCTTTGATCATGATACACCTATGTTAAATTATTATATGTTCATTTTTCATTATCATGTTTGAGATTATATACTTACACATGCCCTTATCCATGCTTATATATTTTATAATGTACTTGATATTATCTATACTTTTTTTGCTAATACATATATCCAAGGACTAGTATGATATGTTTATGTTGGTTGATTATGTTCTATGTTTTATTTTTATGCACTTCCTTAAGTGGCTTTCCTTGATTTCTATTGTCTTACTTGTTTGATCATTTAGATATGCTACAATATTTATGCCTCATATGCATTTTTTAATTACTTTAACATTTTAATATTTCATTGCTTATTCTATGGACATTTGAATATGGAATTTCTTACCTTGTAGACATTTGGATAAGCTGTGTCATTTCAATTGTGTTTCATTTGAACATGCCTCTTATTTGAGGTATATAATATCTCTCGATTTGATTTTTATTTCTCTTATGTGTGTAATTGATTTATTGTTGAGCTTGCATTGTTACTATTTAGACATTGCCATGATATATATCATGCATATTAAGTCTTGATGTGATTGTAGTCTATGTGATTCAATGATATATTTACCTAGACATGTTTATTATATATGTTACATGATACATTCCCATATTATATAGTTATCTTATCCTTTTGAGGTTAAGTGACTACCAATTTTTAATTACCCTCACCTTAAAAGTGGGGTATATTAGTGGGGACATGATAGGCATGACCTCCACATTGTTCATAGTTATAGGTTATATGGGGTAATTGTATGTACACATGTTATCCACACTTATACTAGTTCTCAATTTTATATTTGAGTGTGGGCATGTCATGGGAACATGTATCCCACACTTGAAAAAATTCAAATTGGCTAAATTTCATAGTTATATGATTTAGATGCATATTTATGGTAGCATTCTATATATTGGTATCATTTTTATACCTAGGTTTTAGCTTGAGACATATATTAGGTGTGTATTCCATGAAAAGGGAATAAAAATTGCAAAATAAAAATTAGTTTCAGATTTAAAATATGTTTATGAACTTCAACATACACTAGGATGGAATTTTATGAATTGTTATTAAATTAATCTACTGCGGTAATTGCTTCCTTTTTGGAAAGATTGAGGTGATTAAATATCTCAATATTACTAATTTTATATTATGAAATGATTAAATCATGTACCCTCACTATATTTATAATATGATTTGACTTGGATCACTCATGATCACCAAGTTATAAATATGATTGGGTTACAAGGTTAAGTTAACCTTAATTACCAGGTGAAAGCTCACCTTTTTTCCAATGCTGGGGGATATTTATCCTCCAATATTTATATATATGCACTTATAGGTTTAAAATTTGTCCTAATATTGGTTTCAATTATTCATAATGAAACATATTTTCAAATTAAATTGCCAAAAGCAAGATGGTTACATCAATACATAGGTGTACTCCTAACCTTTCTCTCTTTATTTTCAGACATTTCAAATTATTTAAATTTAATATTATATTCACTTATTATATAATATAACACGTTATTGGTTTTAGGTCAGTCACCAACAAAGCACTCAAGTTAGACTCACTCAAATATAAGGTGTGTTATAAAAACTTAGGTATACATTTATTTTCCTTAAAACTAAAAATGTCATTATTAAATTTGAGGGGGGACATGTAGATAATAAATATAAATTATATAGAACCTCATTATTTTATACTTGGAAAGTACTTGTCATGGTTGTAACCTTTAGTTTTTAGACCTTTCCCACTATCAAAAGGCTCACATTCACTATATATTGTGCTTAGTGATTATCTCTTAGTCTGACCATTTGTTATTCTAATGAATAGACCTTCTATATTACTCAAAATTATATAAATTTACTTATTTTCATCATATATAATTTTTAGACCTATACCTATTCTATAGTTTCTTGAAAACTTGCATCCCAACCAAAAACCTACATTGATGCAAGTGTTATGTACCAAACTAAGTGTCTAATACCCTATAGTCATAAAATTTACAATTTTAGTGTGTATTTATGGTCAACCTAAGTGATTTAGTGTGAGACATTTCTTTAAAATATTGCTATATATGCATGATCAATCATCATTCATACCTCACCTAAAAAATTCATACCTCTCACAAGGAAACTTACCAAAATCATTCAATCAAGTATTCAAGTGAGAAAATTTTCCCAATTCTTTCATATTTAAATATTAGTCATAAGGACACCACATCTACATGTCTAAATTACTAAAGGAGCATACCATGAGTCCTATTTTATAATTTAAAATCTAGGTCAACATATGTACTTAATTTCCACATATTTCAACCTTATATACACATAATCCAACACATTAATGGATAACTACATCAGTCTAAGGCCTTATTTAGAGTAGTGGATATGTAGGTAATACCCATTGATAGAGTACTATTTAGGTTTATCTCAACACCATGATACCACTTACCCATTTTTTTCATAGTCACTATGAAGATGAAGAACTAGGGTTTAATCATTTGATAATGAGAGACATCCTATGAGTGAGATCTAATTACACTAGAGAAAAGTAGATATAAAACCCAAAAGCTTATAAGCGGTTACATCTAGATCTATTAAATATTATGTACTAGACATCTTCAACCAAGTTAGATAGGTGCATCTACATAACCATTCATAGCTAATGTAACCATTCAAGGCCATTGAGTGTAGATTTATATAATATGATGATTGATGTTGAATATAGATCCAGTCTACTTTCAACCTATTCCATATCATATCTAAATTAGCATTATAAAAAAAATAACTACTCTTATTTTTCATTTATTGCATTACCAATCTATAGTTGTAGTTATTATTTTTATCATATCTCAGCTCTTAAATTCATAATATTGTTTATCCAGCTTATAATTAATTAGCATAATATAGATCTATTTATCACCACATTTATATATTCTTAACATAAAATTAGGTTTAAACATAACCCAATAATTTTATGATTACTTCCATGTCATCCTTATTTTTCATTTCCTATTGGGCTCACCAAGATTGATTTCAATATTGCATTATTTTCTAACATGAAAGTATAGGATTCTTTAGGAATCTTGGTCTTCATATTCTAGTCCATAATGGCTAGGTGTAATTTCTCTTGTGATATACATATCTAACATCCATTTATAGTTTCTAAAAATCCATATGGAGGTTAAATATAGAAAAATATAAAATATCTAAAAGACATATCATAAGAAAAGGAAATACTAAAATAAAAATAATATTAAAAGTTAGATCACACCAAAAAATGTTATCATTTAGGTTCACCTCTTATTATATTTAAATTTTGAACTCCAAAGTTGGCCTCATGATAGAGTTGAGTTCCATTAGGGTGTGATAGGCTAGTATAATGGGGTAAGAGGTATAATTATACTATTAATTATCTATACCTTACATTATCATGCCACATACTTTGTCACATAAATACCCAATCTTCACATTACACCTAAGGCTCTGTAAAGGGTCATGAGGAGTGAATAACATGTTTTAGGATGGTAATATCCTTTTATTTTTCATACATTATAGCTTTAATGAGATGATATTTATAATTCACTAGTTATCCTAAGATTATGTTTACTATGTAGGGTTATCTAGGACCATGGATATTAAAAACTCTTAGCCTTAACAACATCATTAGTGTGTTTTGTTTTGATAAAGACCATGATTTTACCTTGATGATGCCATATTTTCCATCCCTTCCATTATTACCCTTGATAGGAAGGTTCATTTTCAAATCTCCCCCATATTTTTTTACTTATTTTCTCCATTTGCTTTTAGACATGTTAGAATTATGAGAATTTTAGCTTTTCCTTATTTATAATAGAAGAGGCATCTTTGACTTGTTATATGATGTTATCTTATTCAATGCATTATCATTCTAGGATTTATCTTATTTATTTTTGGGATCTTGAAATAAAATCCATCTGATCCCATTTTCCCTTTCATACATTTATGTTTCACCCTTTTGTAGATTAATTGGTGTCATATTTACTTTTTGACATCTTTGTTTGAGTTTGAGGTTTCTTACATTAAAATTTTAACCTGACACTCAATAATTATTTATGTCCTTTCTTTTATTTTATTTTTCCCTTATCTTAACTTGAATGCATTTCTTAGGTATTTCAGTCCTATAGTATCTATATCTTGATGGATCAATGATATTCGCTTATTAATTATTTGATTATTTGAATATTTTGGTTCTAACCTAGCCTTATCAATCTTAGATTGTCAATTTTTGTATGTTTTTCAACTATTTATAATATTTTTTTTATTTTATAAATTTATTTATCATCATGTGTATGTGCACATTACTTTTTTCCATTTTAAGCCTTGTATCCTAAAGGTTTACAATATGTATCTACCACACCTTTATGATCAAGACTATGGTATTTACATGCATCTTATATGTGTATTGGTAAGTCAAGGTGTGTATATGGTACTTTTAGTTATTTATATATCAACAATTTTGTCAAAATTATTTTTAGATATGTTATTTTGTGTTGCTTATTTATCTATCCCAAAGAACCATCTCATGTTAAACTATTATGATGCATGATGAGCTTAGGGTGGGGTATATTTATACCCCTTATATTTTTCACTTTATTTTTTTACTAATAGTTTCATTTTTAGTTGTTTATTAAAAAATCAATCTCGTTAAGTGCATGCCTTAAAGGGTCCACAAAAAATGGGGCAAGATATACTCATATTAATCTAAGATAGATATTTACATGTTATTATTTCATACTTCATTACTATTAGTTTTACCTCCTTCAATAAATTTATGTTGCATCCATCTATCTACTTTATGTATAATTTTGATAGCAATTCTATATTTCTAATTTATTGGCTAGGATAATATAATCTATTTCATACTTATCATTTCCTATACTATACCACCCTATCTAATATAGTATTAATTAATGTATTTTTTAGTTGTATTATATCAACCTAGTAGATATAGTTCTATGTTAACCAACATCCTTTTGACTATATTGGCCTAGTGGATTCCATTAGTTTAGAATTTAGGGTTAATTATGAGTTTTGGAGATGTACATATAAGGGTCATATTTAATTCCTAAACTATATAAAAGAACTCATCTTCTTATCTTGTACTCATATTTCTTATCTTAAATTATAAAAGTAGAAGTTAGAGGTTTAGAGTTTTATTATTAGATATCTAATAGTTATAAAGGTATTTGAAGATAAATATGAGGAGTTATGTCAAAGAGGTGTCTCAGTATTTGGAATCCTCAACTAAGGATATCTAGGTTTATTTTTTTCCATTTGAGGTAATTCTAAAACATATCTTACAAAGTGCCACTTGATCCAAAGGAGATATAGATGGACTAACACATCACCTTAAAGGTAAGTATATCTATCCATATTATATTTCATTCATTTAATTATTAGATAGATTCAGTTTCCTTTTTATTATAATAGATTCATTTTTTTTTATCCCTGATTATGATCCTCCTTATACCAAATAAACTAGTATAATTACAAGGTTGTTTAGGCTTGCCATTATCACCTTCAGTTTCGTAGACTGCCTATTGGTTGACCATTTCACCAATTACCTTCTTGTTAGTTTAGAATTTGTATTTATCTTAGATTAGGGTATCCATTGTTTATCAATTCCTTACATTCAATATCCTTATTATATAATTCATACACCCATTTATTACAATTATTGTCACAACCATTTATCTATTTTAAGACCTAGTGAGAACTATACCCCATATCTTAGGTGTAGTATTTAGAACCCTACCCTCTATAAATTTGAATGTGGGTTATCATCTACTAGTTATATGATTATTATATATCCTTACTCAGTATTTTAAGTGTAAAAAAGCTCCATTATAATGACCTTGTTTGTATCCTAGTGTATTAAGAGAAAGATGATTGTTATAGGTCATCCTAACCCATGCATATTAAAACCATGAAAATTTTACATAGAGAAAATGAAACATTAACATTATGCACTAAACCTTATAGGAAAAGATGGAATAAGAGGAATGATATGATGGTTGGATTATTGATCTAGTTGGTTTAGTTGAGGTGGATAAATAAAACGAGTTGGAAGATCTTGCTAATTTAGATGAACTATTCACATAGGGTTTTGGTCAGTGGGTGGTAATGAAAGTTTATGTTTATAGAAAAATAATTTGGATATGTCAAAGTGCTCATTTAGGATAGATAATTTTGGTGTAATAATATCCAAGGATATCCATAATTCAAAAGAATAAAGTAGCATAATTATTTGTCTATATTACTTTCTTTGAATGGGTTGAAGTGAGGTTAGATTACTCTAGGTATTTGATTGGTTCTATTGGGTTGGTATTTCTTAGATAATATAATAGATAAAGAAAATGAAATTAGGCAATGCTAGTTTAGAGGATTAAAATACAATTAAAATTTGGAGGTTTCAAGCTTGGTGGGCTAAGAAGTATTTTTTTGGTTAATTAGGCACCAAAAAACATATGTTTCTCGTATAGAGAATTTTATCTCACTAATGATGAGGTTAGGTAAAGTCATGGAGAAAAATAATTTTAGCGTAATCTTAGAGTATATGTGACTTTGGGTGTTTTATGTTAGGACAAGGGCTGGTACTTGAAGAAATGTTCCTATTATTTATAAAATGTGCTTGTTCAGGAAGAACCATCTAAGAGCAAGGAAAAAATGTTTTAAGGTTTTGGAGCATTGTTATATTTTATTATTATTATTTATAAGAGATTTATGGCTGATTTTTATTGTTTTATAGAGGTATGTGTTTACTTATTTTATAATATAAATGATTGGATGTTTGGTTTAGTGAAATTTTGTTATTTGTTTGGAAGATGAGGTTTTGAAAAGATAAAATAAACTACAATACTACTAAAAATAAAAGTTCATATAAAAAATAAAGTCAATAACTTTTTATTTTCTTTTCTATATTAATGTATGAAAATTCTTATTAATTTAAAATTAAAACTCAACATGTGAATGTTGACTTTTCCTAATTTTCAAGTTTTCTAAAATTGCATAAATTTAACTATGCTTGTTGGATTTATTTTTAATTTATATTTTTGAATTATTTCAATAAAATGTGATTGAATACTCTAAAATGTTATTTCTAAAATGAAAAATAAACCTTAAATTTCATTATTATGTGCATGCAACAAGATTCTTGAATTATTAAAAATAAATTTAGATACAAGTTTTATGTTGTTGAATTTTTAATTGTGATGCAACTAATTATAGTATAAAATTAAATAATTATATTTTTTATTATGATTTTGATTTGATATATTTTATAAATATGAAATAAGCATCTACAAATGCAATTATTTTATTTTATTTTTCTATTTTGTGTGCAAGCAGGTGTAAGGATTGTTGTTTGTCTTATATGTGTGTTGAAAGACTAAAAATAAATTAAATGTTGGAACATTTAATGTTATGTGGGTACCATTATTGGGACATTAACATTTGGTAAAATAATAAATGTTTTATTATTATATTTAACATAAGTTAAAACCTCATGTAAATACAATAATAAAAAAAATTATTTAATTACTGACTTGGTTCCTCAAGAAAAGGTTGGAACAATTGGTAACAACGGTCACCTCCCCCCATTACTATTATAAATAAATTTTTACCCATTTGGTAAAACACAAAAATACACAATATTATTATGTGAAATGTGTGAGATATATGTGAGCACTGTGAAGAGTTTTATAAAGGTTTATTTGAGAAGAAGTGAGAGGAAGAGAAATTTTGTATTGGGGTGTTTTTCAATTATATGAATAATCACCATGTTTTTTACCTCTTTAAGGTTTTACACATTAAAATATTATGTTCATGGATTTAGTTTCTCTCTATGTCTTTGTTGGTTAATTCCATATCTAGATCATTGCATTCATATTATATTGCATAATATTTTTAAATGGTATTAGAGCCTAGGATACGATATATTTAGTCGAAAAGATTTTTTGGAAGGTATTCCTATAAATGTTTTTTTCTCTTTCTATGACCAAATTTACCACAAAGATTGTAATTTCCATTAAACTTAGGTTTATGATCCTTATTACCATATTTCTTGTTCCCATATTTACCTTCAAAATAATTAGGGTTAGATTTATGATTTTTAATGTTATCGTAAACATTATTAAGAGTGAGAAGTGCCTGAGTGGCATTCTCCTTAGAATTAGAATTGGTCATCACTTATTATTCTTGAATCAGGAGAATAGATAAGGTGGTAAGGTTAGGGATATCTTGCTCAGTTTGATACTTAGAATTTAAAATTGAAATGAAATTTATAAAAAGTTATGAATATTTAACTAAACGATAAAATAAAACAACTGATCTTGAATCAAATTAAAATTGCATCCATCTAATTGAGATTTAATGTTGTTAATTTTATTTATAAAATTAAAAAAATTAAATCTCATTTCTTTATTTTATCATTTAGTTAAACATTCATGAAAAATTTATAAATTTCATTTCAATTTTGAATTCTAAGTATCAACTAAGCAAGATATCCCTGACCTTACCACCTTATCTACTCTCCTGATTCAAGAAGAACAAGTGATGACCAATCTGATTCTAAGGAGAATTCCACTCAAGTACTTTTCACTCTTAATAATGATTATGATAACACTAAAAACTATAAATCTAACTCTAATTCTACTAAAGGTAAATATGGGAACAAGAAATCTAGTAATCATAAACCTAAGTTTAATGGAAGTTATAATATGTATGGTATATTTGGTCATAGAGGGAGAAAAAATATTCATAGGAACTCCTTCCAAAAAATATTTTTGTGGTACTTCCTTCTATCACCTCTCATCATAAAACTTATGAGGGTTGCTTATGTGGTAAGCAATAGACTAATCCCTTTCACAAGAATCATGATGTGAATTCCTCACATCCTTTAGAATTAGTTCATAGTGATATTTTAAGACCTCTTGAAGTTGTATCTATTAATGGTTATTTTTATAATATTACCTTTATTAATGATTATACTAGAATGATCTAGTCTTATTTTATTAAAAATAAATCTGATGTTTTTCTTAAGTTTAAAGAATTTAAAGCTTATGTTGAAAATGCATCTAATTTTTACATTAAGTTATTAAGAACTGATAATGGTGGTAAATATGTTAGTAAAGATTATTATTCTTTTTTCATTAGCTACAGTATTCAAATGGAATTAAAAATTCCCTAATCTCCTTAGCAAAATGGTATTATTGAAAGGAAAAATTGCACCATCATAAAAATGGCTAGAACAATGTTTTAGTCTATAAATGTTCCTATGTTTTATGGGATAAATCCATGAATACTATTATGCATATTCTAAATAAATTCCCTACCAAATCCTTGCATCTTTCTACCCCTTTATAAATATGGACTAGAAATAAACCTAGTGTGGCTCATCTCAGGATCTTTGGTAGTCCTACTTCTATCTTTGTTCCTAAAGTTAAAAGAAAGAAGATTGATCCCACTTTCTATTATTGCATTTTTTAGGTTATAGAGGTAATACAAAAGGTTTAAGGGTGTATGATCCCTCTAAATGTCAGATCATTAAGAATATAAATATTATTATTCTCTAAAAATCCTTTTGTGAGCCATTTATGGAACCTCCTTAGTGTTCTTCTATTGATTAACCTAACTCTTATGTTTACTTATGATGAAATGGATTTCCTTAAGGAATTTGATCTAGTCTTAGACAACTTAGAGCTTGAAGAACCCCCTAAGTTTCATGTTCAATCTAAAAGACCTAAATGGGTAGAATCCCTAATCTAATCTTATAATGTTGATAACCTTAATAAATTAACTATAAATCAACATTATTATCATGCATTAATGACTATGTATGAATTTGAACCTCAATCATTTGACGAAGCCACTCAACAGGATGGATGGAATTTTACTATGCAAGACTTTAATTAAAAATTAGACTTGGGATCTTGTCCCTCCTCTGTCTAAAAGGCATATTTTCAATTATAGGTGGATTTATAAGATTAAATATAATTCAATTGGTAAAATTGACAAATTTAAATATGGATTAGTTTCTCTCTGATTTACTCAAAAAATCAAGATCGACTATGTTGAAACCTTTGCTCATGTAGCAAAAATGAGTACTATTAGAATTTTTATTGCTCTTGTATCCCAAAATGGTTGGGTTTTCCATCAAATATATTTCAAAAATGCATTTATAAATGGTTATTTATAAGAGGAAATATACATGACTCAACCTAAAGGTTTCACTAATCCTAATAGAGAACATTATGTATGTAAGTTAAAAAAATCTTTGTATAGTTTAAAACAACCTCCTCGAGCTTGGTATTCTAAAATTACTCATTTTTTAAATAATTAGGTTTTTATAACTACTATTTAGATAATGATCTCTTTTTTAAAGTTTAAAATGGTTATTTGAATATAATTCTATTATATGTTGATGATTTGTTGATTACTAGAGATATAACTAGTTTAATTTATAAATATAAGGATAAACTTGTTAGAGGTACAATCATTGAGAGGGGGATGTGAATCAATGAGCCCAAATATTTTTATTTCAATTCCAATTCTTTCAAAATATTAACCAATCAACATATATCAAATTAATCAAGCAACATTAACAAGATAGCTCATTTATTCAATGCACATACAATATTAAACACACAACACATAGTTGTTATGGGAAACCCTCATTTATAATAAAACCCACTCTCAAGCCTATAACACATGGACTACTTGTCCTATAAGATATTACAAACATGAGATTGATTAAGTCCTTTTGACTAGGATTTATTGAAACATCAATTTCACAAGGAGCACCTACCCCTAAGATGATCAAGTCCTTCTGAACACCTTTTGGTCAAGTCTTTCTAACCTAAGGCCTTTAGTGAAACACCTATTTCACAAGGATCACCCACCCCTAAGGAATATAAAGTCCTTCTTACCTCCTATTAAATGAACACTTACACCTTTGAGCTCATGTGTTCAATACTTGATGATGGACCTATGATACCATAGCCTCATTAACTTCTTCACACACTTATAATGCATCCAAAAACCATATTCTATATCAATTCACACTTCTCATTCTCATCAACCTATTATAGTTCTATCACAATACCAACAACATGACCAAATGACCATACACATGTCCTCACTCTAACCTATGTATTTATTTTATCTTTTACATGTTCTTTGGTCACACATATCTCTTCTTTAATCCACTCCAATAGGTCTCTCTTAAACTCTTAACACATACTCCACAATTCTACACAAGTCTCCACTTTAAGCACTTAATCACAAGTCTCTCATACATGTCTTCTCTTTCACCTCTAGAAACCATCTCCTTTGGTTTCACTATATATAGAGCCTTCATGAATATCAATATCTTAGTCAGCCATTAGACATGCCTTAAGACTTAAGGATTCTAACATACAAATCCATAACTCAATAACAACCTCAAAATGTTGACCACAACATCCATGGGTCACCCTTAAGCAACTACACCTTTCAATTAGGCCCTTGTAACCCTTATAGGACTCATGGAGACATATTCACCCATTTAACACTTCATTAGGAAAAAAACACATGACCACCTAAAAAAGAATAAGTCCTCTTTATATGATCCCTTATTCATAATCAAATGATCACAATCATCTCTACTCACCTTTGTATATGCTCAATCAACTCAAACACTAATCTGGTACTCAGGAACACCATGAATAAACACATAGTAAACTTGTAAAGCTTTGTTCATACTGAGTATGGTTTGATCACACTTTAAAAAACTAAATATATCATTATAATGGATTATACAACACTCTATAATATATAATTCACCATGAGACATCAAAACAAGCTCAAACATCCTTTTCGGGTCATTTTCAAAACATAGTCAAATACATAGTCAACTTTGGAGATTAATATATTTGACTGTACAAACATTCATATCTCCTAACTAGATTCATTGGATTAACAATGGAGTCCTCTTCAATTTTTCCTTTTACATCACCTTCAAATTCAACCTGGATAAAAAATTATGGACAAAATACTAAGTACTATTTTTTTCCCTTTACAAATTTGAATATTCAAATGCCAACAGTCACAATTAAAAATAAACCACTTTATCCTCATCGCATGTCCTTAATTCTTAGATTAAATATACATCATTGATATTTATTAGAGTATCTCAACCTTTTTCATATCTCACTATTAGATCTTCATCTTGACTATTTAACTTAATGCACTTTATCAGTTTCCTATACATAGCTTGATCTTTATTTGTGTTAACATTGGATACTTTGAAAACATATCACTCAATACACACCATTGATCTATATTTTTATGAACACCTACTCACCATTAGATCTTGGAAGAATCTCAGTGTTTATTTATAATTAACATTAAACTTTGAACACTTGTCCTCATCTCGTTGCCTCTAGACATCTTGGAATGAACATGCTACATTGATCTTCTACAAATAGATCAGACTTTAACTTCATTAAACATTGAACTCTTTGACCTCTTTGAATTTATATGGATCATAAATTTTTATTTTATGATCATCCATGAACCATTGGATCTGTATCTGGTCCTGATCATTAACTTTTTGTAAAATAGACTAAGTATGGGAATCATTGTTATCTACCTAGAAGGCCAACTTTGCACATGCATATATATTTCCTTAATCAATCTCATGATCTCAAATTTTCACCATATGATCTTAATTTAAAGATTAAATCATCCATATATCAAGTATCTCTTGAAACCTTTGTGCATGTAAGATATGCCATTACAAAACTACTTACTTGGCTCTTTTTGAACTTAGACAAATAACATAGTTTATCTCAGATTCATTTTTCATTATCAATTTTTAATTTGATGAAACAAAAACTATTAGACATCCCTTTTAAATTTGGCTAAGTATTATAACTTAGTGGACTTATGTTTGAGAATCCAACTTTATACCTTAATAACCTTTGATTCACTAAGTTTCATGATCTAAAATTTAGTACATATAAACTAGGAACAAATGTGTTCACAACCATATGACCAACTACCCCTGACTCATCCACACATGTAAATGGTGATGCTAGCAAACTTACTACTCAATTTTTTTGCTACTAGACCTAAAAATTCTAGATGAAAACAATGATCAACCAGATGAAATCCACTCATTCACACAAGCACTCAAAGTATGTAAAACCTCTTATAGGGACACTTTCACATGATCAATACTTTAAACTCATCCCTAATCATCTCTAAATAGATAAAATCTGAAGATCAACCAAGCTTATTTCAAGAATACTAGGATAAACATATATTACACTTTATCATTATCACTTAGACTATCAGGGCACTTCATCCACTCAACTAAACACCTACATGACATCAAAATGACATAATTTATAACTCTCCAACAATATACCCCTTTGTCATTGATGTCAACACCCATCACATAGCTCACTTTCCTTCTCTCTCTTCAAGAACTCTCAAAATAGGAACTTTCCCCCCCTTTGACACAATGACAAAGTGGGAACCAAATAATCTTGAGGAATTGAAAATAATACCAATAGGGTAATACCATCTTAGAAATATATTACAAACTCCCCTTTACCTTGAGCCTACCCCTTCTTGCCTTGATAACTTCCTCTTGCTATAAGCCAACACACTTCTTCAACCAAGGATTACAACCACTAAAAGAGAACACACAAAAATAATTAAAAATAATGGAACTCAATAGTAAATATTTTATAAGGACTCCCCCTAATATCTTTGAGCCATTTCACCTCTTGATAATCTTTAGATCTTCACACATCATGAAAAATGACCACATTGGCTTTTTAGCCTTCTCTCTCAAGCCACCTTAAAAACTAAAAAAAAAATCATTACACTCACTAAATATAAAAATTTCTCTAAACTGACCTAATAACTCACCTTGAAAATCTTATGCCTTTCCCTTTTGGATAAATTTATCAAAAATCACTCTTTTTCACACTAGGCCTGTCCAGTCTCCTTGAAGCCCTACCTAGAACTTGAAAATCCCACAAATTTTATTAGACACACATTCAAGACTTGAAAATTCATATATAGATCAATATAATATTCCCCATAATTAACATGAATTTTAATTACTTATCTCATCCTCTGCAACCTACTTCCTTCACAAACCTACTAGCTAATTAGGCCTCCATCTTAACAAAAAACATGAATAATTTGAAAACCACAAACCTTCAAATCTCTATGAATACATTTTTTACAATCCATTTATCCCATTAAACATATTAATAAGCTTCAAACTTAAAATCATAAGGAGAACCACTTTTCTAGCATAACTCAAAACCCTAGAATCTCAAAATAAATAGAGTCAACAAACCTCCTTCTGATCAATGCCCAGCTCTAAAACTTCTTGCACACCTGGAGACTACCATCACACACTTATATACCAATATTTTATCCTTAACACCTTTTGGAACCTTGAATTTATATACCATTAATTTTACCTATAATAAGATATATAAACTCGAGAGCACACAAAAACATCCAAAAGACACAAATAGGATCATCAAGGCATAGAATCACCTAGAACACATCACCAAGAAGTCCACATACCTTTCTAAGTACCAAACTCTTATTTACACTCCATAAATATAATTAATCCACCTAGAAACACCCATTTTGAACCTATAGACTAATCCTACTAAAAATACCCAAGTAATACTTATTTCTCAACTAAAAGTAGTCTCTTAAGAAGCATAAATAAAGACACCCTACTTCACAATATCTTATAATAGTGTGAAACCAAGAGTTACCCACAACTCCTCTTACTCCTTATTTTCTTTGGTCATCTAATACTTATAGTTCTTCTTCTTCTTAGGCTTAACATAAGCAACATGCTCAACCACTACAACATTCTCCTTTTCTTCTAAGATTGAATTAACAATACATGGAGACAATAAAGATTCATGACATACCTTTTCATCTAAAGAATATTCCTTGCATTTTGTAACCTCATCAATAGGCATTAACAACTAATGTTATTTACATGTAACTTTATCAACAATATCAAGATGTTTACTTGGATCCATACTCACCTTAGAACTAGCCTCAACTAGTACCTTGGTCCTTTCCTTGAGCTCAATCTCTTTATCCACAACATGAGTAGAAAATGAGATACCTTAACACTCTTTAACTTATATAACATTCTCCACCATAACAAATAGATTAATTGGACCAATAGACCCATAATTGCTCATACTTACCACCTTTGGTTTCCATGAGTTAGCTTTCCTTCTTCCTTGCACTCTAGGAGCTTGATTCAACTCATTTTGACTTGATTCCCTTTGCTTATAGAATATAGAAATGTGACTAGTCTTCTCATAGTTGTAGAAAACCATTATTTTTAAAGTGAACTCAACTTGTCCTACATTATTTAAACACTTCTTAGCAAAGTATCCCTCATCATAGTTCCATGTAAACTCATTTTTAATAGGTCTCTTACATTCTCTATCTCTATGACCAAACTGATTACATGTGTAATAGTAACCATTAAAACTTGCATAACTCATGGCATTTGGTTACCTAATCTAATTTTTTTTTAGTCTATTAGTACCTTCATTCCTTGCTTGATGATTCATCTTCAAAGTCAAATTATTCTTGTTCACATTAGTCTTCATCTTGTTTTGAGTTGCATTCTATGGTTCTTTGTATCCAAGAATAGTTCTATCACTTGCATGCTTTTGATCATTCAGAATATTATCTAGATCACTTGAGCTATTTTCAAATATCACAAATGGATTGAATTTACTATATATCTTCTCTAACTTAGATTTAAATGACTCATTTTCAATGACATACCTTAAACATTTATCTTCTTTAGCTTTCATGCTTATAGATAGGATTTCCAATTAAAAATTGAGATGATTGACTATATATTCATGATCTTTGGTGTCTTCATTATTTTTTACCTCATACACACTAAATTACTCCTAATAGTCTTTGAGTTGAGACTTCATACTCTTATTAATCTTATTCTCAATCTTCAATTATTTAAGAGCATTTGTCAATGTAGACTGATAATCCACCTCATCTTCATCATCATCTAAATCACTCCAAGTAGACTCCTTTTGATGTGATAAACTTCCTTCCTCAACCATGAAGAGGGATTCATATTCAACAAGACCATCATATTCATGATCAAACTTTAAGTCACTGTCTTCACTCTCATCTGATGATTTTTAGTCTTTATTGGTGTAAATACTCTTTTTGTTCTTGAAGAACTTCTTATTGTCATACTTTATGAAACCTTTCTTATTTTTATCAAACTTGTATATCTTCTTGTCTTCATCTTGATCTTCATCATGCTCTTAATCATCATTATTCATTTTCTTATGAGGGCACATTTTTTCAAAATGTCCTATCTCACCATAATTGAAGCATTTGAAGGGTAGCTTACCCTTATACTTTCCTGACCTTATTTTCAATTTCCTTATATATAAAGTAATTAGTTCATCTTCATCAATATCAAATGTGTCATCCTCTTACAGTTTATTAGCTTGGAATTTCTTCTTTGGCTTCATTTATGTCTTGAATGTTACTTCCTTATTTGGTGGTATATAATCATTGTTATTCATCTCATAGGTAGTAAGGATGCCATGCAATTCATCCAACTTCAATTGAGTAAGATCATGACTTTCTTCTATAGTAGATACTTTAGAATCAAAATTGAGAGAGAGGGACCTTAATAAATTTTAAACTATAATAGCTTCTTTAAGGTTGTCTCTAAGACCTCTGATGATGTTCATAATCTCATCAAATATCTATATAAAATTTGCCACATAATCTTATTCCTTCATCTTGAGACTCTCAAATTAGCTTCGGTGAGTCTGTAACTTTTCCAAATTAACTTTTGATTTTCCTTCATAAATAGTTTTCAATTTATCCCACATTTTATTTACATATGTACAATGGATTACCTTGGTGTATTCAGTCTCTAAAAGCCCACAAGTTATAGCATTTATTATCTTAGAATTATTCTCAAATAAATTTTTATGTGCAACACTAGATGGAGAAATAGTAGGTTTAGAATAACCCTCCAAAATAGATTTCCAAATGTCAAACCGTAGGGACATGATGTAGGTCCTCATCCTTGCACTCTAAAAATCATAATTAGATCCATTGCATATCAATACTTGCTTAGTAGATAAACCTATTATATGAATACCCATATTGTACCTTGGGTCACCTTCAAGTTGTCAAGCCTTTACTAAAGGACTTGCTCTGATACCAATTACTAGAGGTACAATCATTGAGAGGAGGGTGAATTAGTGAGCCCAAATATTTCAATTTTAATTCCAATCCTTTTAAACTATTAAACAATTAGCATATGTCAACCTGATCAAGCAACATAAACAAGAGAACTCATTCATTTAATGCACATATAAGATCAAACACACAACACATAGTTCTTATGGGAAACCCTCATAGGGAATATAACCACTCTTAATCTTACAACACATGGAATACTTATTGTATAAGATATTATATATAGGAAACTGATCAAGTCCTTCTGACCAAGATTTAGTGAAACATCAAATTCACAAGGAACACCTACCTCTAAGATGATCAAGTTATTTTGACCACCTTTTGGTCAAGTCCTTCAGACCTAAGACCTTTAGTAAAACACTTTTTTCACAAGGAGCATTTAACCCTAAGGAAGATCAAGTCCTTCTAACCTCTTATAAAATAAACACTTCCACCTTTGAATTGATGTCTTCAACACCTAATGATGGACCTCTGATAACATAGCCTCCTTCACTTTTTCACAAACTCATAATGCATCCAAAAACCATCTTCTAAATCACTTCACACTTTTCATTCTCATAAACCTATAATAGTTCTATCATAATAATAGTAATATGACCAAATGATCATACACACAATCCTCACTCTAACCTATGTCTTTCCTCTATCTTTTTCACATGCTTTGATCATACATGTATCTTCTTCAATCTACTCTAATAGGTCTCTATTACACTTTGTACACATACTCCACTAGTTTATATAAGCCTCCACTTTGAGAACATACTCATAAGTCTCTTATACATGTATTCTCTTTCACTTCTAAAAAACACCTCCTTTTGTTTCACTATATATAAAAACTTCATGAATATCAATATCTTGGTCAGCCATTATACATGCCTTAACCCTTAAGGATTATAAAATACAAATCCATATTTAAATACCATCTTCAAAATTTTTGCCATAGCATCCATGGGTCACATTTAAGTAGCTACACCTTTTAGTTAGACCCTTATAGCCCTTATAGGTCTCATGGAGACCTATTCACCCATTTATCATGTCATCAAGCAAAAAAATAACATAGGACCACTTTATTAAGAATATCTCCTCTCTACATGACCCCTTATTCATCCTAAAATGATCAAAGTTATACTTAATCACATCTACTTATGATCAATCAATCCATACATTGACATGGTACTTAAGAACACCATGAATGAACACATAGTCAACTTATTAAGATTATTTCATACTAAATATGGATTGATCACACTTCCAAAAACCACATCAATCATCCTCATGTATTATAAAACACTCTTTAATAGCTAGTTCATCATGAGACATTAAAACAACATCAAAACAAGCTCAAACATCCTTCTCAATTCACATACATAACATAGTCAAATACATAGTCAATTTTAGAGAAAAATATCTTTGACTATACAAATATTTAGATATCTTAATAATATTAAATATATGTGACATGGAGTCTTCTTCAATTTTTCATTTTACATCACCTTCAAATTCATCTTGGATCATAAAGTTATGGATGAAATACTGAGTACTAGTTTTTCCCCTTTGTAAATTCAAATATTCAAATGCCAACAATCATAGTTAAACATTGACCACTTTATCCTCATCTCATGTCCTCACTTCTCAAATTAAACATGCATCATAGATATTTATTGAAGTAGCTCAACCTTTACCTTTCATCTCTCACTATTGGATCTTAATCTTGAATATTTGACTTAATACACTTTGTCAATTTCTTATACATAGCTCAATCTTTATCTATGTTAAACATTTGATACTTTGAAAACATCTCACTCAATACACACCATTTATCTCTATTTTTTTACACATTATCACAATTATATCTTAGAATAAGCTTAGTTTTTATCTCTACTTGATGTTAAACTTTAAACACTTATTCTCATCTTGTTGCTTCTAGACATCTTGGCATGAGCATGCTCTATCAGTCTTTTGCAAATAGATTGGAATTTAATTTCATTAAAAAAAACACTTTGGAATCTTTTACGCGATATGCATCATATATCTTTACTATATGATCACCTATAGACTAAGTATGGGGACCATTTCTATCTACCTAGAAGTCCAACTTTACACAAGCATATAATTTTCCTTGATCAATCTCATAATCTCAAATTTCTAGCATATGATCTTCATTCAAAGAGGAAATCATCCATATATCAAGCATCTCCTAAAACCTTCACGCATGTAAGATATGTCATTATAAAACTACTTACTTGGCTCTTTATTGAACTTTGACAAATAACATAGTTGATCTTAGATTCATTTCACACCATTTATCTTTAATGTGATGAAATTTGGACTATTATATCTCCCTTTAAAATTTGGCTAAGTGTTGGAACTTAGTGGACTTATGTCTGAGAAGCCAACTTTGCACCTTACTAACTTTTATTTTACTAAGTCACATGATCTAAAATTTAGTACATAAAAAATAGGCACAAATTGATCACAACCATAAGACCAACTCCCCTTTACTCATTCACACATGGAAATGGTGACATCATCAAATTTCCTACTCAAAATTTTTTCCACTAAACCCAAAAAGTCTAAATGAAACTAATGATCAACCAAATGAAATCCACTCATGCAAACAAGCACTCAAAGCATATAAAACCTCTTATAATACCCTTTACACATGATCAATAATTCAAAAGCATCCATAATCATCTCTAAATAGATAAACTCTGAAGATCAACCAAGACTACTTTAAACCTACGAGGATAAGCATATTGCACACTTTGTCATTATCACTTAGACTATCAAGGCACTTCATCTACTTAATTGGACACCTCCATGACATAACCATGACATAATATTGTGGTTTCATATTTTATATATGGTAGTGAGATTATGAAATATTGAATGATCTTCAATGAAAAATAATATGAATAATAATTTCTTTTTGTATTTTTATGTTATCTTTTATTATATGCAATATAAACTAGTTAAATTATATAATATAATATAATGAAAATTATAAATAAATAATAATGAAAAATAAATACCCCAACCTAACCAAAGTAGAGGATAGGTGGAGAAGAAGAGCTTGATTTAGAACTGAAATTGATTGATCCTCAGGCTATTATCTCTTTATTTGATTATCAATGATGACTCAAGCATTCTCTAGAAAGATAAACATAAGAGGTAATGAAAAAAAATTACAAAGTGAAGATAAGAGGTATTTATATTATGGATGGTTCTTATAAATAACAAAGTGATGTACAACAAAACTAACATGAAAAACTAATGTAATTTTATATTTTCTATATGCAAGTGAGATTATGAAAAATTGAATGATATTAAATGCAAAATAATATGAGATATAGTTTAATTTTGTATTTATATATTATATTTTCTAATATACAAACTAAAATAAATAATTTCATGTAATGAAAAATATAAATAAATAATAAGGAAAACTAAATCCCCTAACTTGACCAAAAAACATAGGTGGAGAAGAGCTTGATTTAGAAATGAAATTGATTTATCCTTAGGATGCTATCTCAATTTTTTGCCCAATAATGGCCCAAAAATTATTCAATAAGAGGAACAAAATAAGTAATGAAACACAAACACAAAGTTTAGAGAAAAAGCAATTGGACTTTGGCTAGTTATCATAAAAATAAAGAGTTATAATGTAAGTTTGTGACCTTATTACTCCAATTTTTATGAGTAAACAAAATATTGATATGGTATTTGAGTTAATTTATCAAAGAAGATACATAATTCATACTATATCTCTCTTAAAACCTATATATTCAACTCTCAATGTAATTTTTGGATCTAAAATTATTAGTAAAATGAGTTATTTATAAGAAAAGAGAAGATGTTACATGTCTAGAGTTAATAAGATCTAGTTGAGAGCTTGTTGGAGTTAACTTAGATTTATCTAAAATTTTCTTTGACACAACTTAGAGTGAACTAGAACATTAGGTAGAGAAGTGTAGAAAAATAGAAAGTAAAAAGTGGGGTCTAACATTCAAAACACATCAAAACATGTTTCCTTGAAGTGATTTTAAAACCACATGCAAAAGTGTCAAAAACACTACTAAATGAAGGTGGTAGTGATGTAATCACTATGTCGAGTGGTTTCATGAAATTTTGCAATGATTTTTCTGTGCAACCCAAAAATATTGAGTTTAGAAGGGTTAATATGAATGTTTACAAATTCAACACTTGGATTATGCTAAGAGAGAGATATAAGAGAACATGGGGAAAATACCAAGTCTGAGCATATTATTATTTATGGAGGTGCTTGAATCATCATAAAATATTATGAAATGTTACATTGTGAAAAAATTGGGTGCATAAAATTTCACCTTAAGGAGGAACCTTACAATGAATTGGTAAGGGAATTTTACCTAAGTGGTAGCACACTGAAAAATTAAAAGGAGGGTTAAATAAATTATATCACCTACCTATGTCACATAGTGAATCTAGCTAAGATGCCTTTGTGACTTATAAGTGAAAAGACAAAAATTAAGTGCAATGTTATAATTAAAGTAGAAAATGTATTAATCAATAAAAACATGGACATGAATTAATTACTATTCATGTGGGGCCTGGGGATGAAAATAATACTTAGATTATCTTATTAATTCAATAATCTTAGTTTTATAAGATTAGGTGTCAACTTGTAAGACTAAATTGAGGAAATAACATGTTTTATAACAAAATTGTAGGAAATAAAACATAATATTTTTTTATTGTATGGGTTGTCCTACATTATTTTAGGCCTAAAATTTTAAAAAACTATCAAAGTATGCAAAAATAGATATTACAAGAGAGAATTTAATAAAAAGGGAAACTTTTTTAAATAAAAAATAAATTAATTGAGTTATAAATTGAAATACTTAATTTGAAAAACATTTGTGTATTATGAATTTATTAAATTTATATCTTTGGATTTCATATGATGGAATTGCATGAAAATAAAATCAAATTAAGAATGTGAGGAGAGGATGGTAGGAGAACTAATGGTAGTAGGTGGGGTATAGGCATGGCTGATTTTTCTGAATTTTTGCACCAATGACTTAGGTTTATGAATTTGTTTGAAAAATAATCTAGGCTTATTAAAATAAAAAAATTCAAGTGTTAGTATGTTTTTGGTAGTGTATATGATAGATTTTTTTTTTTTTTTTTAATTAATTTTTTCATGTACAAAAGGTAGAACTATCAATCACATGGAAAAACTACCAATCTTTTTAGACTAGTGGCTATATTTTTGCATCAATGATTACACAACCACTATGATGGTTATGAAACTATAGGTAAAAATATTGGAAGTATCATAACCACCCTGGTAGTTATGCCACGATCAAGATAATTTCATAACCCCTAGTATAAAAATACTAATAATTTTATAACTACCACTTAAAAATAACATTGATTTCACTATGGTAGGGGATAGAATGATTTTATGTGGTTTTTGACTAATCTAGAGAATGTTTGTATTATTATAGGTGGATATTTAATCTATATTAGATATGAGAGTAGGAGTGGTTTCCTAGGATCATCATATTATGGACAACATAAGAGACTACCATTCTTGACAAGGTAGGTATTTTCAGGGTGGCATAAGTGGGGATATTTTCCCTAACAAGAAAGCTATTGTGTAACTTATTAATGTATTGTAATGTTGAATGAAAAACTTTCAATTTCCATTAGGTCCAAAGAGAATGGACCATTACTTTGGTTTATGTCTACATTATATAGGTTTTTTTGTTATAGGGAGGACAATGACACTTAGAGAGGCCATTTACAGAGTAGATTTGAGAAATGATATCTAACATTTATGTGATTATAAACATCTTGGCCTCACAATTTTTAGGGAACAAGGGTACCAACCATTTCCTTTATAGATGAGATCTATTTGGCATGAGTATCAAGGATTGGGGCATGACTTTTGTATGGCATAGCATGTGATTTCATGTACCTACATAGACTTGTATCGTATCTCCATATTATGATATTTGTCTATTAGTCACTCAAATTTTATCATGTATTGGGTGTATGAACATGTGATTACATATAAAATAGGTATTTATATTGGATACCTAAGGGAAATAAAGGATGATATATGGATATGTATGACACTATTATAGGATGTGATAAATGTAGTTGGGACACTAGCAGTGGGAGACATGGTTGCCCTACCATATAAAGGCATGGTAGGTCTTTGGTTGGATGCGATCATCACTTTGATGGCATGTGAGATTACACATTAGGTGTATGATATATGATATTAGTTCAAATAATACACATTATATCAAGTGCTATAGAGGGTTTGAATAAAATATGTATCCAATATCCTCATCGTAAATGTTTTTTATATGGGGGAGATGGAGGTTTAAGATGTGAAGATTGGGATACAGATTAATGTCCACTAACAATGGGTACTTATATCATTGTAATTTATGGTGTTAGGATTGGAAGATGAGGTCATGCCATATAATAAATATAAATGAATATTAAAAAACTAACAACATGAGGGGGAGGTGAAGGGAATATTATTATAGTGATATTTTAGGTGGCACAGGGGCCACCAATTAGAGACCACCAACAATATCAACCACAACCACAACTAAAACCACAATAATGGCCATAATATCTAGTATTAGTTGTAGTAATGGATTCAAGGGTAGGTTTAAGAAATAATATTAGTGGAGGGGGAGAATAATACCATATGAAATTAGCCTACCACATAAGAGGAGGAGGTCGAGATGAGCTCTAACAAGTACTTTGATCTTGATTGGAATGAGGGGGATCTAGGTAGACAATGTGTTATTTAGGTTTTAACCATAGTTTCACATATTTTATTTTAATTTATTTATTTAATTTCCTAATAGGTTATAATCAATTTTTGTGTGTGTTGTGTTGCATTTTATGTGATAGTTGGCAGAGATTGATCTGATAATCCCTCATGGACTTGTTCCATGTTGCTTCTAGCATGAGTAAGGAACATTTTCTCATAGACCTAGGTTTAACTATTACATCAGGCTTTCACTCTATTATATTTAGATCTTAATTGAAAAAATCATGTGAAATCATCCATCATAATATCAATATCAATGGCTTATAGGCCAAT